>CABHPP010145377.1:0-15613 GCA_902168425.1 Peromyscus attwateri
ATGACCTCACCACATAGGTGTGGTGGTGTGGGGTGTAGTCCATGTAGGCTCATAGTAATCCATGGCAAGCACTAATAATAAAAATCTACTCAAAGCATCTTGTTAAGATGAATGTTTAAATTCTTCCCTCCTCTCTTAAAAACAATGACTAAACACACAAGTTTTGGCCAAATGCTCCCAACACCCTCGTAAACACTGTACACAGCTCCTAGTAGTTGGACTGCCCTTATGGTAAGAAGAAGTCCACCTGGAACAATACTCAGAAAAATCTACCCAAGGTCAAGGAGGCCAGCTCAGCCACCACTGTCATGATCTACACAATGCACCTACCCAATGTAACCTACCCAACGAGCCACTTAACCAGAGAAGGACTGCACTAGTTACAGAAGAATGTTCTTTTCAATTCTGATCTTTCTCTCTCCCAAGAGGAATTTTGGCTCATCCTCTAACATCTTTGGATATTTCTTCCTAAATCACACCTCATGTCAAGCAACCTTGTAAGAAAGAAACCTTGTCAAAAAAGAAAATGCCCTACAGCTGAATCTTATGAAGGCATTTTCTCAGTTGAGGTTCCCTCCTTTCAAATAACTCTAGTTGTGTCAAGGTGAGATAAAAGCAGTCAGCACAGGACCCTCACTTCACATCTTTAATTGTGTGTGTTTAACTTAGAAAGAGGCTGTTCTTCCCTGCCAGCTTTCATGAACCAGAAGATGCTCTGAAGGCAGCTGTGGGGGAAAGGGCATCAGAGGTCTGTCTTACCCATCTGTGAAACACTGGGCTATGCCCTAAACCCTCAAGCTTACTTCTTAATTGTGCATTAAGAAGTTGTCTGTTAAGATCAAAGTGAGTGAACTCAAGCCTACAGGGCCCAGGAAAGAAACTAAATGAAGCCTGAAGAAATAAGGCCAACAGGACCCTTAGGAGCAGCGGAGAAGGGGAAGGCCTCTATCTACGACAGACAGCAGTTCCCAGCCGGAGCCCGGTGTGGCCATGCCGGAATACAGGCATGCTGTTGTTAGAGCCTTCGCAAATGTAAAGCTCCCTGCCCTTTAAGGGTTGGCAACTTCCTTTTTGAAAAGAACTCTGTGTGAGACGACATAATGCAGGCCAAATCAAACACATCCACCTGGGAGCTGGCTTCCAACTCAACCACCGTTTTACAGCCCCGGGCTTAACTCTAATGCCTTCTTAAACGACCTGTGCAGGGGTTTTCTTGATATGGAAACATGGTGTTTTTTCTCTCTAAAAAAAAAAAAAAAAAGAACACTGTAAGAGAATACTGCAGATATAGTAGATGAACTGAGTTGAGTAATAGCCTCCAAACTCACAACTATCTGGAACCTCAAAGTATGACCTTATTTAGAAAAAGAGTGAGTTAAGATGTGATAGGTTAAGATTTGAAGATGTGACAAGTGAAGATGAGGCCACACTGATTAGTGCTGACTAAGCTCAATGACTGGCATCCTGTAAGGTAATACAGATGGGAAATGACGTAAGGATACAGGTTAGTGCAAGTGTGGTGAAGGCACAAGCCACAGAATATGGAGCACTGCCAGCTAGTCCTAGAGGCTAGGAAAAAGCAAGGAAGGAGCCTCCCCTGCCAGTGTCAGAATGAGTACAGCCTTGCTAACATCTTGATTTCTGTGTCTAGTTTCTGAAACTGAGAAAATGAATTCCACTGTTTTAAGCCATCTAATTTGTGATGCTTTGTTGTGCAGTCCTAGGAAAGTAACAGGCTGGGTATTAATACCCGGAGTATTACTACTGGTAATGACCCATCTTGCTCCTCTTTCACATCTATAAGGGATGCCTTCCAAGTCCACCAATGGATGCCTATGAGATTGTTTTGTTTTGTTCCCTATACACACTTATGAGAGAGTTTAGTTTATAAATTAAGCACAATAAGAGATTAACAATTATAACTAAGATAAATGATTACTTAAACTTAGGAGTCATTTATTTCTGGAATTTCTGCTTACTGTTTCAGACCACAGCTGTCCGTGGGTAGCTGAAATTGCAGAAACAGATGCAGACAAGGGAATGCTGCACATACGGGTCACTACAAACAGTGCCCTGTCCTGCACATTCTCAGTACAGTGAGACACTGGCCGTGGGGGATGACATCTCTAAAGATGCCCAGATTCCTTTTTAAAGGATGCTAAAAACTGTTATTTTCAAAGGCACAATTTTTCTCTTTTACTGGAAAAAGAAATACCCTTTCCTGAGGTAACTACATTCTTTTCCCTTGAAGCCTCTGAAGGCTCAGGAGAGTCCACCTGGGTATCTCCTGTTACCTGGAAAACAAACTCTGTCCCTGGGGTTTTCCGTGAAAACACACAACACTGTGAGCTCCATCATGCGACACAACATCAAGCTAGGCCACCTGAAGAACACCACTAAGGAAACAGAAGCAAGCAGCGACATTTCCATGAAGCTGTTCATTTAACTTGCAAATATGAATCCCTACAGAACACTATCTGCAAGAAGACAAAGTTTATAAGACTTCCAACTGCATAAGAAAACGATGCCTTAAGTTCCCTCAACTGTCAAGAACACATTCTGTTTCTACTTATTGCATTCTGGTGTCCATTCATGCTGCCCTCCCTCCCTCCTCAGCTTTTCATATGTTAAGAGCACCTCTCACTGAGCTAACTCCCAATCTTACTTAGGTTTTCTACTTGACTGCTTAATACAAGTCTGAGGATTCCAAGAAGTGGAGTCTGGTGTGCATCTATAGGCCTAAGCTAAGCACATAAACACATCACCTGCTCACATGTCAACTGAGAGCATATAAACACTGATGGCGCAGTGCAGAACTCCATTTCATGTCCTGGTGAGATGAGCTCAAATCCTTTCTCTTTTTTCATCTTGCATGTGGCAAAGCACCACGGTGCTCCAAGGAGCAGTTTCAACACAAACTGGAAGCAGATGCTGTCTGCTTTCACAGCCGAGGAAGGAGACAGACTCACAAACGGAGACTATGACTCCCAAGCCCACGGACAGGCTCCCTGTGTCAGCCAACTGCTTCTTAGCTGGGTAAACTCTCTAGGCTTCATTCTCTTTATCTGAGACATGAGCAATACTACCCACACCTCAGGGTTAATGTGAAGCACGGATGAAGCAGGGTGGCAATGCTTAGTGTCTTATACAGGGCATATATTTGATAAATTTCTAGTTCTTACTCCTTTATTTCCTTAACCCATGCCAACTAATAAAAATATATGCAGTAAGAATACGATAGGGATACGCGGACCGGCCAACATCCGAGGACTCCGGCCTGGAGTAACCCGCTCGCGTGACCTTTCTGCGCCCCGCACGCCTAGGCCAGCTCGGCGCCCGTCCCGCCGTTGCGTGTCCGCCGCCCCCGCCGAGCCCTGCGGTCCTCTGACCACGCGCAGTCACCACCGCCGCTCGTCATGGCGGCCCTCAGCAAGTCCATCCCTCATAACTGCTACGAGATCGGCCACACTTGGCACCCCTCCTGCCGGGTCTCCTTCCTGCAGATCACTTGGGGCGCCCTGGAGGAGTCCCTCAAGATCTACGCGCCCCTGTACCTGATTGCAGCCGTTCTCCGGAAGCGGAAGCTGGAGTATTACCTGTACAAGCTGCTCCCTGAGATCCTCCAGTCCGCCTCTTTCCTGACCGCTAATGGGGCCTTGTATATTACTTTCTTCTGTGTTTTAAGGAAGATACTTGGAAAATTCTACTCATGGACTCCTGGCTTTGGTGCTGCTCTACCAGCCTCCTATGTGGCCATTCTAATTGAGAGGAAAAGCAGGAGAGGGCTGCTCACAATTTATATGGCCAACTTGGCCACAGAAACACTATTTAGAATGGATGTTGCAAGAGGAACCATCACAACATTAAGAAACGGAGAGGTCCTTTTGTTCTGCATCACAGCGGCCATGTACATGTTCTTTTTCAGGTGCAAAGATGGTTTGAAAGGCTTTACGTTTTCTGCACTTAGGTTTATCGTAGGGAAGGAAGAGATTCCCACGCATTCTTACTCACCGGAGACAGCGTATTCGAAAGTGGAACAGAAGAGGGAGACCCACAGGGGGAAGCCAAGAGGAATGAATCTCATCGCTCTGGTTAGGACGCTTGTGGATTCCATATGCAAGCATGGACCAAGGCACAGGTGCTGCAAGCATTATGAAGATAACTGCATATCCTACTGCATTAAAGGTTTCATCAGAATGTTCAGCGTAGGTTACTTGATCCAGTGCTGTCTCCGGATCCCCTCTGCATTCAGGCATCTGTTCACAGAACCGTCCCGGCTACTCTCACTCTTCTACAACAAAGAAAACTTCCAGCTGGGGGCTTTTCTTGGATCCTTTGTTAGTATATATAAGGGGACGAGTTGTTTCCTCCGCTGGATCAGGAACCTGGATGACGAGCTGCATGCTATTGTGGCTGGGTTTTTGGCAGGTATATCAATGATGTTTTATAAGAGCACAACAATTTCCATGTACCTAGCTTCCAAACTGGTGGAGACCATGTATTTTAAGGGCATCGAAGCCGGAAAGGTTCCCTATTTTCCTCAAGCAGATACTATCATCTATTCCATCTCTACAGCAATTTGCTTCCATGCGGCCGTTATGGAAGTTCAGAACTTGCGACCATCTTACTGGAAGTTCCTTTTACGGCTCACCAAGGGCAAATTTGCACTCATGAACCGCAAAGCCCTGGATGTGTTTGGTACTGGTGCATCTAGAGAATTTCACAATTTCATCCCCAGACTAGATCCGCGATACACGATTGTCACACCGGGGCTGCCCATAGACTTTTCCTGAAGATGACTGTAACTTATGGACTGTGTTTCACCATTTTCTCCTGAAGCATTAATTATGTTCAACACAGAAGGGGCCCAAGCTGAACCTCAGTGTTATGTCAACGAGAGATGCTTTTTCTTTCCGTACCAATCAGAAATACAGAAGCTTTTTAGAAAGGCATTGCTTAATAATTAAGCTTCCTCTGTAGCCAGAATCTGATTCTGGACCATGTAGTGTTGACATTATGATATATTGTTGATTAAATTATGTCCACAAAGAATATTGAATAATCTATGTAGAAATATAATAAGAAGAATATACTTAAAATTACTTTAAAAGATGTCTTTAGTTCATTCCAATAGAATTTTTGGTCAAAGCTAAGAATATTTCTCCACTTTAAGATTTACAAAGGATCACGGGTACATGGAGTCAATCTGTGATTTCTAAGCTTTTGAATGGATTTCTGTAGCTAAGGGATGTTGGAGATGTACAGAGCCCTCCGTGGGGCATTGCTGCTTTAGTGTGGAGCAATGTGGAGAAAGTGGCCATTCTTATTTCAGGGATGCAAACATGGGTCTCGTACTGTTTGGGCCAATGTCATGGTGGTATCCATGCTCTTTTGTTCAGCTGACAGTCCCGGCTCTCTTCAAAGTGACCAGGTAGACTGTTTGGCAGGCTAGCGACCTAATCTGCTACTAGCAGGTTACGAACTAATGGAAACGGACATGTCCTGCCATGGAAAAAGTGTGTCTCAGTGTTCACAGGAGTGTTACACCTGAATATTGTCGAGCAGATACTTAGAGGCCAATCTTTACACCTCCTATAGGCATATTACGTTTCTTTTCACTTAACAATGGCTGAACTCTTTGTAGCTCAATTTGAATGCCATTGGTGTTTTAGAAGAGGTTAAGGTCCGATGGAACAAAGGAGCTTTGGGCCAGTTTGACAGTTGGTAACTTCTCTAATGTCTCACCTAAATGGGATGTTTTACAAGTAAAAATGTGAAAATGCAGTGGTTGCTGGGAGTTCGCCTCTCCCTGATTGGATTTCTTCTCCCCTGCTTCCTGTTCATTAACCAGTTCACTCTGGAGTTAAGGGACAACAGATCGTTGGTGCTGATTATGGAAGTAGTCCAGGACAGCTGACTGAAACATGATCACTGGGTTTTTCTGGGGAAAGCTGTACTTTTCTAGGTTAATAAAAGGCTAAAATTGATGATGTGTCTACAGTTAATGTAACATATAGGAATTATCTTTAAATATATAATTTGGTTGCTAAAAAAAGGTTTCAGGCCATTGTAAGTTATGCAGCAGGACTTGTGTTATGACAGGAATTGTAACCCAGACATTGAAAATGCTTAATCCCCTATATTCAATTGCGTCAAGCCTTGTATAATTCTATTTCTGTGTAATCCTACCCTTGGGTATTAGGGTAAACCTTTACAAAGAGACAGACTCTAGTGCCACCATGTAAGAGAACCACTTCAGTTTGGTCAGAATGTGGCATTGTGATTAGCTTTCTAGAGTGGACTTTCCCATTGGGTAACACCGTTGGTTGAAGGGTCACGTTGGACTTCAGCACTGATTCATTCATTCAGTTTTAGGTTTTTATTCACTGGAATTGAACTGACGATTAGTCCTGTGTTTACTTTTGAAAATGAAGTATTAAAGCACTGAGAACTCCTGGCTACCTGCAAAAAAAAAAAAAAAAAGAATACGATAGGGCCAAGGAGATGGAATTACCAGGACCCATACTACTAAAGAGACACACAAGCTGACCAACTCAGCATTGCTAACATGCACTGAGTATACTTGGCGTGTAAGCATGAGGAGCTAGTTTGATACCAATGCCCATCAAGAAAAAAATAGGGCGGGTGTTACAGCACACACACAAAATCCCAGCACTAGAGAGGCAGAGACAAGAGGGTCCCTGGGCTTGCGCCGGCCAGTCTACTCTAATTGGTGAGCTGAAGGGACCCTGTCTCAAAACTTAAGGTGGAGAGTGATTGAGGAAGACATGCGACCTTAACCTTTGATCTCCATATGTGCAGGCATGTATGTGCACACACACGTAGGAAAACTGCGACCCAAACCACAAATCCATATATAATCAATTACATTTATTTTTACACGGTAATAACAATAATATAGATTAATTCTTTCTTCCTGCCTGAGCCAAACTTCTTCAACCATATGTATGATTAACCTTCAGGTGTCTTTCGGTTGGTTTTTGTTTTGATTGTTTGTTTTTGAGAAAGATCATACAGAGCCACAGCTGGTCTCTCATTCACTATGTAGACAAGGGTAACCCTGAACTACTGGTTATAATACCACTTCCATTTCCCAAATGCTGTGATTACAATTGCATGACACCACATCTGGCTCCAAGGAAATTTTTATATTGTTTGGAGAACTTGTTTGAGGGACAGAAAGATGGCTTAGGGGGTAAAGGCACTCGCTGCCAAGCCTGATAACTTGAGTTTGATCCTCAGGACCCCATATAGTAAAGAGAAAGAACTAACTCCCACATGGTGTCCACTGATCTCCAAACTCATGCTACGGAGCAAACATCCCCACAAAATAAATACAGAAACAAGTGTAATTTTTAAACCATGTATTTTTAAAAACAGGACTTGTTTAAAAACTCTTTAAAGTCAGGAATTCATCTTAACAAAATATTAATAAGAATGTTGACTTTATAACAGTTTGGTGAGGAAGATACATTTTTATATAGATAAACATATACATATGACTATCCTATAACCATTATTCAGTAGGATTGGTGAAAAATCCTTGAGTAAAAACTACTTCTGTCTTGACACTTCCTCCCCATCAATTATGAATTATCCACATGTGATGGCTATTTTTGGTTATCAACTTGACTACATCTGAAATTAACTAAAACCCAAGCAGCTGGGTATACCTGTGAAGGGTTTTTCTTGATTAAATCATTTTGAAGTGGGAAGATGAACCCTAAATCTGGATCTTTTGAGGTGGGAAGACCCACCTTAAATCTGGGTCACCTTCTGGTGGCAGTCTATATAAAGAACATGAAACAGTGATTCTCAACATGTGGGTTGTGACCCCAAAAGACTGAAAGAAAAAAACAGATATTTATATTACTAATCATAACAGTAGCAAAAACACAGTTATGAAGTAACAAGGAAAGTAATTTTATGGCTGGGGTCACCACAACATGAGGAACTGTAGTAAAGGTCACAGCATCAGAAGGTTGAGAACCACTGATCCGGAAGAAGAGGTTGCTCTTTGCCTGCTTGCCCTTGCTCTTGCTGGCAAGTCCATGCCTTCACAGCCATTACAGCCTACTTCTTCAGGATTCCAGCGTATACTGAAGACCAACTAAGACACCCAGCCTTGTGGACTGAACAACTACTAGATTCTTGGACCTTCCGTTGGGAGACAGTTATTATTGGAATAGTTGGGATCAGAACTTATAAGTCACTTTAATAAATCCATATATATGTGAATATATGAATATATATTAATTTTACCAGTATATTCATTCATCAGTTCTGTTCCTCTAGAGAGTCCTGACTACTATAGGAAGCATCTGTTCAAGACCTTTAGTAGTGCTTTCCTCCCTGCATCCCTCCTTTAACCTGCCCCATCCTTCTCCCCCATTAACCCTCCTATTCTAGTTCCCCTTTATCTTTTATAACACTATCCTCTATTTCTCTTCCCTTGGAAGATCCTCCACCCCCTCCGACCCCTTACTAGGTACCTAACCTCTGCGGTTAATTGGATTGAAACACATTTATGATTTTTAAAAACTAACAACGTGTGTGTGTGTGTGTGTGTGTGTGTGTGTGTGTGTGTGTGTGTGTGTTTGTGCAGCAGTGTAGTAGTGGTGATTCTGATGTTGACAGGCGGCGAGGTCACAGAAGAGTGGGAGGTGATGGACTGAGGTCATGATATACAGACTTGGTGGGAGCTGGGTGTTTAAGTAGCTAAAGGTAGGAAGGCAAGTATTTAGGCACACAACTAACAGAAAACAAGCAAGGAGGTAACCAAGTACAAAAAAAAAAAAAAAAAGATTTAGAAAGAAATCAACCATTAAGGAGAGAGGACTGGTGAGTATTGTGCAAGCCTTGGACTGAGGCTGAATAGTTAGCCTATGTCAAGGAGCTAGATCCCTAATATGGAAGAAGATCCCCTCTCCCCACCTGAATACTTGCCACCATATTTGAAGGGGTGTCTTAGTCAAGGTTCTCTAGAGAAACAGCACACACACACACACACACACACACACACACACACACACATATATGGAGGGAAGGTGGCATGATGTCCCACTCCCTAGCTGAGGACCTACTGACATTTGATTGCTGCTGGGAGAGGGAAGGCCAGTTTTCTTTAAAGTGTCACACCCAGTATCTTAAGCACATTAGAGGGCAGCCCCATGCTCAGGAACAGTCAGCCCACACAAACTGAACTTGTGACTGGGGCGGGGAGGGGGTGAAGCTGGGTAGACAGGGAAGTGGGGGAGGATCTGGGACCAGTAGGGGACAAGGGATGAATAAGATCAAAATACACTGCATAGTGTTGTCAAAGAATAAAAACATTTTAAAAAGACTGGTCAAGTCCTTAATACTCAATTCTTTGATAGAAGAGACAGATTTTTTTAAAAAATCATTTAATGAAACAAGAACGAAGTAGGCAACAGCACAGTAAGCTTCCTAAGCATCACAGGTGATTAATTCTAATTATTGGGGTCCAGAAACAATCTGCATGAAACAACATACAAAATAAATGTAAAATAGAACATCTGAACAACATCTTAAAAGATGGTTAGAGCTTTGCAGCCCAAGGTGGTGAACAGGGTTCTGGGCTACTTGAAAAGAAAGAGCGAAAGGGACAGGTGAAGACAGCCTCCCCACCTGCAGCTTCTCTGTGGTTGTCACTTCAGGAGAAAGAATACAAGGCTTTCCTTGCCTACCTCCCACATCCAACGGATGCCTCTGTCTTTCCCCTATGCTTCGGAACTGCCCCAATCCTTCCCTCTGCTCACATCTCCCAAGTGTCCCGCTTCTCTTGCTGCCTGTCCACACTTTGTCCGGTGGTCAAACAGGATCTGTTCTTCCTTCTCCATCTCTGACCCACTGTGCAGTGACAATGGGACTGGTTCAGTAAAATAAGGATCTACTTTCTGACTTTATCCTTCCCTTGACTTAGAATTTAATCATTATTCGGACACATAGTCTCAGAAAAGGATTTCTTGTGTCTAGAGAGCACACTACTGAACTGACAAGATTCCAAGCATTTTCTGTAGCAAGGAATCTATTATTACAGCGATGAGAAGCCAGAACCTTAAACATTCTGGTCTCTCAATATATCTTTCCCTAATATATGAGAATTTTATAAGGCTTCAGACGTGAACTAGTAGGATGAGCAGTTAATTTTCCTCAGTGAGACAAAGGAGGTACTTTTAAGGAAGTTCTCACACAAGCCAGCCCTCAGTCCTTTAGAGGAAGGTAGTTTGGCATCTTGACACTGTAGTAAATAACCAGAGAAGCAGAAGAGCCCTGTCCCTGACTGATGCTCCCATTACCTGGAAGTTCCATTTAATAAGAGGACTAATGGTTCTGTGGTTTCCTTTCTTCTACAGAATAAATAGCTACATCTGTCCATAACTTATCCATGCCAATTAACCATCTGCACCAATTCAAATGTACAAAGAACCACTATATGTAACACAGATCCAAGACTTTGCAGAGACAGTGAATGTTCTGTATATAATTCAATGAACTGGTGGGCAATACATGGATCTCAGCTCATCTTTTCCTTTCCTTTATAATGAACCCTCCCAGTTCACTAAGCAGTCCAGTTATTTCTTATATCTTTTAAAAATAACTGACATAAGAGAGATGGTTCAGCAGTCAAGATCTCTTGTAGTACTTATTGCTCTTGAAGATGGCCCGGGATCAGTTCCCAGCACGCACACAGCAGCTCACAACCTCCTCTAAGTAATCTGATGCTCTCTTCTGGCCTCTGCAGGCATCGGGCACACATGGGGCGAACATACATACATGTAAGCAAAATACACTTACGTGTCAGATAAAAATAACAAACAGTAAAATAAATCTATCCTATACCCACCCCTCCTTTAAAAAGTGGCTCTCCTTAAAGTGAACAAGGATCAGTACATAATCTCTGCTTCCCTAAGGAGAAGCTTATAGAACTACAAATGCAATCTCAAAATCCTACTAAGTAACGGGCATTAGAGAAGTCCCATAAATACTGCTGATAAGCTGATTATGTTTAGTAATACTATCAATATTTCCTAAAGGCCTTTAAACAACTACTTTGAGATTAGGAAGTATCCAAACACACCTCTAATGCTTGTAAGGGCTGAGGTAAGACTGTAGGCAGAGGCTTATCTTCTATTATGTATACATTTTAAGTCAAGCTATTAAATAAAATATGACTGTATAGTCTGATATTGACCTTCAACTACCTGGAAGGACAAGTTCTTAGATTCTTTGATGTCCCATACCACGTGTGGTTGCCTACAGGGCAAGTCTACCCCTTCTCTTCCTATCCCCAGTTCTGTCAACATCTCTGCTCCCCTTCCTCCTCATCTCTTCCTCCCCATCTCCCTCCTCCTCACCCCCTTCTCGAGCATATCTTGCTCTGTCACCCATGCTGGGCTTGATCACAGTATCTTCCATCTTTTAGGCTTTGCCTGGACTACCACCACCTGCCTAGGACCTGGGGTTTCAAGGTTCACAGTATTTCAATGTAGGACCTTTCAGTTCACAAGTACCAAAGCAGAGCTTCTCTTGCTCAGGACACTGGATAATTTTTTGTTTTGTTTTGTTTTTGTTTTTTTCTAAACAAGGTTTCTCTATGTAGCCCTTGCTGTCCTGGAACTTGTTCTGTGGACCAGGCCAGTCTTGAACTCAGAGATCCACCCACCTCTGCCTCCCAAGTGCTGGGATTAAAGGTATGTGCCACCACACTCGGCTTGGATAACTTATTCAATGAAGAAATGGACAGATCACACTTGCTACCAGTCAATATACTAGATGAAAGTAAGTAAGACGATAAAGATAAAACCTAAACTTCCAAGCCCTAAGCACTTCAGTTCTCTCAAGACCTATAACCAATGGCTCTAATATTTATCTGGATCTAGATCTACAATCTTGGTCTGTACTTCCTTAACAAACCCATTCAAGTTTACAGCATTCTATTCTCATTACTATTCCCATTACAAGAGAGTTGAAACAACAAGAAAAAGCCAAGAGAACAGAGAGTATCAAAACACAAGATCAGCTGTGCAGATGGAAGAGAAAGCATTTCCCTTATGTGACTGTTGCTAATACTCAGATGGTGCAGCGGTCCAAGTTCAGTATCACAGCACAGCAAGTTCAGGATCTCCGTTCTCTCTCACTGATGCAGATGCACATAGCTACAGTGTTTGCCTGCTAAGGTCCATAGCCTAGCAACCAGCAAAGCGGCAGGGCACGCTGAGCCACAGCACGTAAGTAAAGACAGCCTTGTCCTACACAGAACCTCCCCCTCACCATAACTTACTGTGCTCCATGCACTTACTTAGCCAGAAAATGACTGTTTACTTGAAAAAGCTATTAGATAACTTGTTAGCGCAGTTCATAACACTCCACAAAGAGGGCAAGTATTTCAACTGGAAATCTTACTTATTTGTACTTACTGAGATTGTACCATTGTCTAGACCTATGGACAGTCTTCTTGTTTCCGGGTTAAAAGACATGCATGAACATGGAGCTGAAAGAAATGAACATGTTGATGAAATTAACAAAACAATGATTCTCATTGATTCAGGGGTGTCTAATGAGCTAAGTGTGTGGCTAGGTTCACCCCACTGCCTCCTGAAACAGCTCATTTAAACCACACCCGTAACAAAGTAAAACCAGCAATTTCGCAGCTAAACACCTAGTTTTTAAGTTGCCCTTTTAATGAATATACAAGTAAGACATTCTCAAACGTGGCAAGTCCTAAAGGCTGGAGTCTTAGCTTGCGCTCGCCACACTGGATCTAAATTTGCTTGTCTAGAAGACTGACTCTACTTCGTGCTGTGCAAACTTTGACCCTTACTCTCTTAATCCCACTCAAATCCCAATTTAAACAGGAGCAAGCAATGTTTTCTGAGCTGGAGAGAAAATAGAAAGATTTTACCCTCCACTGCCAGATATTCAAATACACACACCAATGCAGAAAAGTGTGTTGGTTCAGAATTTATGTGAGGCAAATGAACTACCAGGGGGATTTTACCCTGAGTGCTCAAGAGATTACTGGAACTCGCTAGTTTAAACCATATAGGTCTACGGTGGTAAGAATCCGGTGGTTTTATTTGTGGGTGAGTTATAGTTTAATAGTAAAGATGCAGCACACTGAAGTAGGGAGAAGCCCTTATTCAGCATCACTGATGTCTTTGGAAGAGCAGAATTCAGACACAGACACGCACACAAGAACAGCATGTGAGGTGCAGCCAGAGCTAAGGGTGAGACCTGGAAGCCACCAGAAGCCAGAAAGCAGCAAAGCTTTTCAGGCTCCCTCACAGCCCTCAGAAGCTGCCAAAGTTGTGCAGGACCCCCTGAGATCTCAGCCCCCAGAACTGGGAGACAATACAGACAGTCCTGATGTTGAAGGGACTCACTTTGTAGTACTTTTTACAGCCCCAGAAAACTAACGTAGGAGTTATTTCATTGTATGGTGGTATTAAGAATAAAAAGAATCCTTTTAAAGTCTCTCACTCTCTGCATGTTGTCCACTTCTGGGTCTCTGTATTAACTGCCATCTACTGCAAGAAGAAGCTTCTCTAAGGAGGCTGAGAGATGTACTGACCTATTGCTACAGCAATATGTCATCAGGAGTCTTTAAACTGCTATGTTCCTTTAGCAGAATGACAGTATTTTCTCCACTCCCTTATAAAAAACAGAACTGCCAAATTCATCATTTTATTTATCTTATTAGAGTGTGTGCATGTGTGTGTTACAGGTGTGCAGGTGGGTGTGCTTGTGTTCACACATCCAGAGGTCATTTGGCATGTCCAATTCAAATGTCCAGTTGTCATCCTCTACTTCTCTGCATCATTCATTGTCTTGACAAGGGTCTCTCACTGTCACTGCAGAACTGGAAGTCTGCAGTGGAGCAGCCATTTCGGTGGTTTCTTTACTGCACCCCTTGTATACAGTACTAACAACTTGTCAAACCACCTCACAGGATGAGAGTAAAAAGAAAGAAAGACTTATCAGACAACAGTGGGCGTGGCCGCACTTTGACCAGGACTGCTTGGGGAGTGTGTACATCCTTGGCCTTCTAGTTAAACTTTGATCTTACCTGAAGGACCCTAAAGATGGAGTCCAGGGCTTTGCTGGATCTATTTGCTTCCTCCAACACCTTCTCAATGTGACCACATAAATCTCCTTTTTCTGTTTCCCAGTTTTGACTCTTTTAACTGGCTTGTTAAGGAAGGGTGGCCAGACATGACTTGGCACAGGTTTTGACCACCAAGTTAACTCCTAGAATGCAGGTGGAGCACAGTAAAATAACAGTCCCCTCAGCATTCTAGAGACAGGGAGAACCTTAAGTCTATATGACTAACTTTACCTTTGATCCTTTGTATTAAGCCTTTCTCTTATCTTAAAAAAAAAAAGAGAGAGAGATCAACTTTCTATCCTTTTCTTTTCTAAACTGAGCGCACCTAATTTCATGTTATTTGTGTCAGAAAGAATTTTTTAACAAACTATGGCCACTTCAGTTCCCTTTTTAAAAATTCATGTTAGTTGTGTTATAAAATTATTATTAGTTTTTTTGGTATATCCAATTAAAGTATGTGTACAGATTTAAATTTCAATATTGTGATATTTTAAGGCCTAATGAATACATAATACTTTATACATCTGGGTACCCTAGACATCTTAAAATCTATTACATAATATCTTTAAATGCTAATTGTTTATATAAAACAACATTCGTTAAAGTCATAAGATTTTATTAAGCTATAAAATTGAATGTTATATTCATAAATTTAGATAAGGATTTCCTTCTAAAACAGATTCTAAATATATAGTTAAATAAATTTTTATCCTGTTATATAATGAATGATATAAAATTCGAGTGGTTTCTTCAAAATACTCTTAATATATATACATATATATGTATATATATGTATATATATAATGTTTAATATAAGACTTTCATACAATATAATCTGATGATGGTTTCCCCTTCCTGAGCTCCTTTCAGAGCCTCCCTACTTTATCTATGAAAACTAAAGTTCAAAGGATAAAATACCAGATGATTTCATCAACTGAAAGAAAAGAACATCACCTCAGAGACTCCTTTCTGATTTAAAGCTCACTTCTGGGAGTCAGGAAATGTCTCACATTATCTAAGAACAAATTCATGTGGATGTGGAAAATTCTGGATGTACTCATCTTCAACACCACTGATGATGGAGTACCCTGAGAAACTAAACATTTATCTGTTTATGCTTCTTAAATATTTTGTGATTAGATTTGAAAAACTACTTATGATATCTAGTATTCTATCTGGTATATTTCAAATGACAAAGTAATACTAATCTTGGTTTTAATGAAGCTACAAATGAAGATATTATGTCCTTTCATTTCATCTTGCCTTTTTGTTAGGACTGTTTGCTTACTCTAAGCCCCAAATTATTTTAAACTAATGTTTGAGCCATGTGGTGGTAGTGCACACCTTCATTCCCTGAAGGCAGAGGCAGGTGGAGCTCTGTGAGTTTAAGGTCAGCCTGGTCTTGAGTTCCAGGACAGCCAAGGATACACAAAAACACCCTGTCTCAAAAAAAAAAAAAAAAAA
>CABHPP010145378.1:3486-46207 GCA_902168425.1 Peromyscus attwateri
AGAAATCCTTCATTCTGTGCTTTCAGTTTCATCACGGTTTATTTCTGTAGAGCAATTACATTCCTTGATTACCATGACTGAGCAATTCTCATGATACACCCAGACTGAAGTGCACACCAGTTGCAAGTTGAGGTTGTGGATCAAGATGGCAGGGGTTTGGAGTTAAACCCACATTTATTACTGATTTATACTTACAATGCCCTTTCTAACTCTCATGTATTTCCCTAAACTAGCAAAGGTTGTGACTGGTTTAGAGTGTATGATTATCCTTCCACTGCTGTGCACAGATACAATGGGCAAGCATCATTTAAGATGTACCATTTTTTTACTTGGTTATAACTTTTGGGCAGTTCTACTCTTCTCCAAATATCTGGAATTATTCTTAAGACATGAAGTCATTTTCATGCAGTTTTTAAACTTCTGCCTTCAAAGCAAAATTTCCAGGTATCAGTTCTTGGAATTTTGCTTTGGTGTGTATCCATATTTTCTGATTGTTACAATTATTTCCAAGCATCCAGAAGACTAGTAATTTAGGGATCTGTCTGTTTGATCAGTTTATTTTTTAATATTCATATGCTCTCTACCAAAGTTATCACATGTTCAAGAACAGAAGAGAGAATCCTGTCATACTTGACTATTACTATGTTCTCCAAACTTTGGAGCAAAGTTTGGCATACCATTGTTTCTTAGATCCTGAGCTTGGGAATTTGGCAAACAATTCTGCACAAATCTCACATTTTTTCATAAATTTGTAATTAAGGATGCTGAATTATTTGTTGTTGAATATAGGTTAAAATATTAGCATGGACAAAAATCTTTGGAAGTGTGGATAAGAAACTGCCTTTGAAGTAAAGTGCCAGTGTATTTACAGCCTTGTAAGATAGCAATACTGACTCTCTTTGGAGCGCTGAGCAGGTAGACTTCCAGTTCATTCTAGATGGGCCAGTCTTTCAAAGCTCTGAATTACTCTCCTCTTTTATTCATGGTGGTATTGGTGTCTCCTTGGTCTGTGCACATCACTCAGTTCCAATGTGAGCATAGGGAATTTTCACAGGGAAATGCTAAAATATTAGATACTGCTTTTACCATTTAAATAAAAAAGTCTTGAACTGGACTCAGTAGCATTGTTTTCTTTTATCAGTATACATGAAGCTATAGCATATGACGTTTTGTTTACAAGTAGAGTAAAATCCAAGATCCTTCCTTCCTTTTTATGTCATTGATGTTGGAGACAGGTTCCTAACAGAGACAGAGCTTTCTGGAAAAGATAGATTGAAGATCATCAAGAGAGGTGTATAGAAAGGAACCCAGGGGAATTTAGAAGGTTTTGTGGTAAAATTTTTTATCTACTATAATAATAAATTATCAAATACATTTCTTTTTCTTAAAGGGAAACAAAATCCTACAGTCCTATTAAAAAATATTTGAATCAGCTCATAGAGAGTCAGTTTTTACAGCTGAAGAAATGCTGATGCTCAATTCACAGTTTTTCTGGTCCAGAAACATAAGGTAAGTAAAACAATGATTTATTGGTAGGTCTTGAGCCAATTCAATATATTAATTTGTTGATTTTACAACAGAATTGACTAGTCCTTGAAGAACTAAATTCACGTTATGTAATTACATACTAGGAGACTAAAATTAACCTTTGTTGACAAATTGGTCTGTGGTGGTAGATGCGTGCATCTTACAGAAAATCTGAGGTTCTCAAAGAACACCAATACTAAGTATAACTCACCCAAGAGATCGAAAGAATCAAGCCCATGGCTGCATTTCACCAGATAATATTGCCACCAAAGTTCTACTAGATGTATAGATGTCTTTTACATTTCATGGCCTTGTGTTTCTGAGGCAGGAGATGTCATGTTATATTGTTATGACTCCTGGTAACTCTGTAGAAGTCACTCCTATTAGGATATTGAGTACTTCTTCACTGTTTCTGATCCATTTTCAGTAGAGAGTATTACTGTTTGGGTTTATTACCCACTGTAAGTGCATTGTAGCATTGGGAGCTAGGCCATTATCCTTTTGTTGACCCTTTGAACCAGAAAACTTTGTAGTTTGAGGATGGAATGCCTCTAATCAAAAAACACATTCAACAATTACCTCATATTCAAGTCTTCCAATGGCATTTCCTACTACTTCCTATCTAACAATATCCAGTATTGTTGAGATTTGACATGTTGTCAGAATTCCTTCCTCAGTTATTCCTGGCTACACATTTAGAAGTAATTCTATGTCTTAAATGGGCTGTTGCCAGATTGTGGGAATCCAATTTGAGTACATCAAAAATAATGCTCATATTTAAGTTTTAGAGACTACATACACTGACTATAAATACTTGTCATTCACACATTTATTCTTGAGAATCTGTTTTGTATTCTCAATATCATTACTGCTTTTTCTGCCCTTGTCTGTCATCACCATGATATACTGATTGATAACTTCTAGGAATAGCCTGTCCAAATTTTGTCCAGTAGAGTTAAACTTTAATCCATTACTGCCAGCTGGATACTCCTGTTGGATTGGCAAGTTTCTATGTCGTATTGATAATGGTCATTTGTTTAGTGGACAGCTTACCAAATCCTTCAATTCTCATCCATGTTGATTATAATAGCAGCCATATGGACATTGTAAGTTTCATAAAATGTCCTTATCTCTCACATAAATTCCCCTCATGGATACAATGTCTGGATGCCAGTAGGAGATGTTTGGGAAAATGAGACATTACAGTTCCTAAAGTAGACAATAATTCTGTGCTCACAATGGAAAGTGGATTCTATCTACTCAGGAAACATATGGGATTTGAGAAAGACCTTGTGAAGAGAGAGAGGTCAATGATCTTCAAAATTCTCTTCAATACACTCTGTGGAATTGTGCACTTAAAAGGGCCAGATTTTCCTTTCCAGAACTGTGGAAAGTCCTTATTTAATTAGCTGCTCAGACTCATATTCTCTGGTACATGGAAATCTAACCAAGATTTTTATCTTATTCCATTACACTCACTATGCAATCTATGGAAGCAGAAGCAGGTAACCTCAGCTACTGCACTTCCCACACAAAACAGCAGTGGACACCTCAGATATTTCACTCCCCACATAGTGTTCAGTTATTCAACGTAGCAAATCAATGGGACCCAGATCTTGACCAGCATAAGATCATGAGTTGGACTGACTGGTACCAGACAATCCTTCAACTAACATTCACTTTGAAGTGAACATGGAAAGTTAACATGTATCAGCTAGGTAGAAAATACCTCCTGCTGTAGAGCCACATGGTGTACAAACATTTTAATGGTATAATTCATAATTGTACCCACAGATACTACATGAATTTGTGGGTCGTTTTACTTGATATTGATTTACTCTAACTTGTGCCTTAGGAATATCTATGAGGCTTAAGGTATTTAAGGCAATAGCCATCATCACGAAGTTCCCAAATAACATTTAAGATTTCTATAAAATGAGACAACGCTTGCTTGATCTTCCCAGACATGTAACTGATGTGTTATTTAGAAGTGTGAAGAAACTCTTTACTTGACTCCAATCGATATGGATTGTTTACAAGGTTAAATCATTTGGTGGGCCTAGAACAAGATTAACATGTTTATATGTTTCACAAATATATATATCCTTTGCACAAGTGTATTAGGGACAATAAATATTGAGCAAATTGAATAGATTTATTTCCTCAATAAAACATGAGAATTTGTTGAATGACACCTGTTGGAAAAATAAGGGAAGTTTACTACCAAATTATAATTCTCAAAAGCTGCTTTATTTATTTATGTATTTTTCTACAAAACTTGCAATCAACTGAGTTGATTGTTATTTCTCCTGACTCTCTTGAATAGGGTAGTTATATGGTAGGAAATCATTGGGAAAAGCTGTAGTCTAATCAGAAACAAAGGGCAAATATATCTAATATATTTTATTGTAAATACCCATTCCTAAGCTATGATTTGTTTTCCTTAGGGTAATCTAATAAATACATAAGTTCTTGGATCCCTTCAGATGGCCTGTTGAATTTTCTTTTCAGGGACTGGTACAATACAATGTTTGTAGATTGTCTATTGCTACTGCTCTGAGTGTGAAGCCCATCCAAAATGTCTCACATTTTGGAGTCTTGTGTCTAGTCCCTCCTTGTCCTTGAAGTTGTACCAATATGTCAATTTGTTGTGAAGGTAAAATACTGAAGTCCTCATATGTTTTGTGTTTAAACAAATTAATTGTTTATAATTCCTCTCACGCATGGAAAAGACATGTCATGCCATTGGAAGTTCATTCTCCAATCACTGCCATAATTCTTTCTACTCCATGAACAGAATATGTACTGAATTCAAGTGGACTTGACATCCTTGAGTAATAAATAGTCATGCCTAGTTTGTTCTTTACAGTGTTCTCTTATTTACCAGCTACACTCAATTTCATTAGACATTTTTTGCTGTTATCTTTAGCATAAGAACAAAATTGAAAACAATTTGGAATGATAGTAAAATTTTGAAAAGTACTACTCCAGTGAAACTTTCTTCAGAGCTGCTTTGGTTGTATTGCTTGTAATTCTAGCACTTACGAGGCTCAGGCAAGAGAGTAAGTCTAACTGGGTCTACAGAGTTAGACTGTATAAACAGCAAATCAACCAAGCAGCCTACATATAGAAAAGTAAATACTTCAAGTTTCCATGACCTTCTTGGCTCTCAGTCTCTCTCTAGCAAAGCACTACCTACACATGCCCTTTCAAATCATTATTTTTTGAGGTTTATTTTTTTCCCGTCTGGTGACATAGAGGAGAGTTTGCAGCTTATTCTATTTGCTTGTTAAGACAGATAGCGTGTGGTCTCTTGATGGTATGTATAGGGCCAAGAGTGGCAAGGGAAAACAACTGATGTCCTGAATCACCTCTTCATGTCTATGTAAAGCACATACATTTACCCACTCAGGTGCATTATACAACACACACACACACACACACACAAACACACACACACACACACCTAACAAAATCATCACAACAACATTTCTTTTAGATACAACTCTCTCAAATATCCCAGAGGAACATTACAAGGAATCATATGTCCCACACTTCTAATATGTGAATTGACACACTATGCTCAGTTTGAACTTACAATCCATCAATCATGGAGGAGGGAGACTGCCAATGCACCCCTGTCTTTATATCGAACAGAGTCTGCAAAAAATTAAAAGTTCACTACATTGTCAAGAGAAACTCAGTCCTCTCTACAGACAATCACAATCACCCTTCAGAATTCACAATATCAAATAATCAATCAAAAATGGGGCACAGATCTAAACAGAGAATTCTCAATAGAGAAATCTGAAATTGCTGAGGATCACTTAAATAAATTTTCAACATTCTTAGCCACCAGGGAAGTGCAAATCAAAACTATTTTGAGATTCCATCTTGCACTTGTCAGAGTGGCTAATATAAAAAACACAAGTGATTATTCATGCTAATGTCAATAACACAAGTGATTGACAATTCATGCTGGTGAGGAAGAACACTCCCCCATTGCTGATGTGATTGCAAACTTGTAAAGCCATTATGGAAATCAATATGACAGTTCCTCAGAAAATCAATTATTGATCTACTTCAAGATTCAGCTAAACCACTCTTGGCCATATACACA
Organism: Peromyscus attwateri; assembly: GCA_902168425.1. NCBI lineage: Eukaryota > Metazoa > Chordata > Mammalia > Rodentia > Cricetidae > Peromyscus > Peromyscus attwateri. The sequence continues at coordinate 9,134 of CABHPP010145378.1, forward strand.
AAGGACATTCCATTCTACAAGGACAGTTGTTCATCTATGTTCATTGAAACTTTACTCATAATAGCCAGAAAATGGAAACAATCTAGGTGTCCCTCAGCTGAAGAACAGATAAAGAAAATATGGCATATTTACATAATGGAATACTTAATCAGCTGTTAAAAAATGTCATCATGAAATTTGCAGGCTAATGAAAGGAACTAGAAAAAAATCATTCTGAGTGAAGTAACTCAGACCCAGAAAGACAAACATGATGTGTCCTCACTAATAACTACATATTAGCAGTTAAGTAAATGATATTCAAGCTATGATCCACAGACCTGGAGAGGCTAGGTAAAGAGGAGGGCTCTAGTAGGAAAACATTGGTTTCCTAGGAAAGTGGAAACAGAATAGATTTTTTGGGGGGTGGACTGAGGGTTGGTGGGAATGGGAACAGAAAGGATCAGGTGAGGGTAGGGATGGAGGGAGAGAGTTTTGGGAGAGACAGCTGGAGCTGGAAAGAATTTGAGGGAGGGTGCAGAAATCTAGTGCAATGGAAACATCCTGGACTCTTAAGAGGGTGACGAGCAAGAACTCTTAGTAATGGAGGATATCGAATCTGAATTGTCCATCTTTTGTAGCCAGTGAAGGCTTCCAGTTGTGGGACTGGGTTGCATTCAATTGAGTTGTTGGCCCAGATTGTCCTAAACAACACAGGCTGATGCTAGGACAGAATGTCAGTCTCTGAAAACTGACAACAGGACCCCATTGCAGAGGATAGCTTCCACTCAGCTCATTGAACTAGGGAGTTCAAGCTGGTGCCTCCATGAAGCCTTCACCCCTACATTCTAATCTCTTTGGTGTGAGAAGGTACTCTGTAGGGTACAGAAAGACAAATCTGGATACCAACCAAGCCACAAAACCCTGAACCTACAATCTGTCCTATCTGCAAGATGTGCTGGGACAATGACGTGCCAAACTTTTAGGAGTGACCATCTGGGGTTTGGTCTAACTTGGGGCCCGTGCCACAAGAGGAATCCCATGCACTACACTGCCAGGATGGCCAGGAACTTGAGACTGGATATCCCAGAGACCTAGGGTAGAAACAAACATGACTGGTTAAAAAAAAAAAAAAAAATCGCCGGGCGGTGGTGGCGCACGCCTTTAATCCCAGCACTCGGGAGGCAGAGGCAGGCGGATCTCTGTGAGTTCAAGGCCAGCCTGGGCTACCAAGTGAGTTCCAGGAAAGGCGCAAAGCTACACAGAGAAACCCAGTCTCGAAAAAACCAAAAAAAAAAAAAAAATCAACGAAATGATTCTTAATGATATTCTTTTTTTTTTAATTTGCTTTCAAAAGTAATTTATTTGGACTTTCCATATCCTTTAATGAACTGTAAATATATTAACAGAAAAGACTTTCCCCCCAAAGACTATACAATTTCTGAAATAAGTCAGGAAAAGCAAAAAGGAGACACAAAAGTACATTGCTTCAATGCAAATATAACACACATATCACACCCACACTTGCATTTCCCAAAGAAAATGGGCCATCATTTTTTTTTTCAGTGAAGACCTATACCGTACTCTGGCTAATCAGAGACTTTGAAACCGTTTTCCTCAAAAAGAGTGTTTTAATAGACTAAACACTGGTTGTCACTGAGTTCTTGTTTAAGGTACAACAGCAGCATGGTTCAAATGTTACTTGCAGTTCTTGGATAAAATAAAAAATTTTAAGTAACAAAATACAGAAAGAGTTAAGAGACCACCTTTAATTATTTTGAGTACCATTTGTTCTTCTGAAAAAATATTCTAACCTTCTAAAATCTTGGTATAATAAGCATTTACACGGGAAAAAGAAATCCAATGCTTTAATAAACTTTTGTTTATTTTGATATTCTTCTATACTTGTAGATTGGTGCCTTGCTCAGTTTTCATCAGAAAAGTTTCCTATAATAGAAGATGGTAGTGGGTGCAGAAATACATCACCTGACATTATGAAGAAAGAGAGTCTAAATTAGAGGCCTCCATCAGGTCACTCCCCTTGGAGATTGGGGAACCCTACAAAGGATGGGGAAGAAAGATTGTAGGAGTCAGGGAGGATGGAGGATACCAGGAAAACATGGCCCACTGAATCAACTAAGCAGAACTCACATGGACTCACAGAGACTGAAGCAGCAAGCACCAGGTCTGCATGGGTCTGTGCAAAGTCCTCTGTGCATATATTATGGCTATTAGCTTGGTGTTTTCATGGGACTCCTCACAGTGGGAGTGGGTGTATCTCTGACTCTTTTGCCTGCTCCTGGGACTCTCTTCATCTATTGGTTTATCTTGTCCAGCCTCAATGTGAGGGTTTAGCCTTGTCTTATTGCATCTTGCTTTGTCCTATTTCACTGTCAGATCTTGGATGACTGTTCTTCTTTGAAGAAGAGACAGGGGTAGTAGATCTGGAGGGGTGAGTAGAGGGGAGATGGAAGGTTTGTTGGGAGGTTAAATAAACAAATAAAAGGAAACTAAACATTCTTCTTTGAAATATATGTTGATTTTTATATCTCTCCAGTTTGTCAGGAATCTTGACCTGGCCAGCATTACCACCTATAAACAAGAGCTACAAACCCTGATGGAACCCAATATACCTACAGAAGGAAAACATATTTTTCATGTGGCAATTGATTACCTATTCATGCAATAATTGTTGTAGAATAAATGATATTATTTTGAAATAATAGTCACATCGAAAGACTTTATCCTACCTGGAGTGAGGAAAGAGAGAAAGTAAGTTTTAATAAAGAGAAAGCCTGGGCTGCCCACAGTCATTTGCATTAGTTAAGACAATGTTGTAGTGAACTGGGAAAATTGAGCATTGTTATATATTCAAGAAGTGAAACTGGGGTTCAAACTGAAATCACACTTTTAATAAATTACTGTGCTAAGATCATTTACTTATAAAAGCAACAATCTGTTGAATATCATTGATTGCCCAAATCCTGCACATTAAATATTCAATACAGAATATGCATTCAATCAACAATGTCTAAATTTTTATATTATTGAATTTATATAGTCTTAACTGCCAATTTCCAAAAACAGTCTTATAGAAGAGATTTAATTCTCACTGAATTAGATTTAAATATTATACACAAATTCTTTAACTATGTCTTGGAAAAGTTAGAATATTAAAAAAAACTAGAATCCCAAGTTTGCTCTTTTACATTTGCAATATTGGGACAAAGGTGGTGGAGAGGCTAGGCTAGGTAAGATAAGTGAGAGAGAGGGGGGATGGGAAGGGGAGGAAAGGGAGGAAGAAAAGAAGAGTTCAAAGACAGGAAAGGAAGGGAGGGGAGAAGTGATAAGCTGGCATTCATCCATCTCATCTCATCTCCAGCATGTGATATCTACTCTTGTCAACTTGACTACATTTGGAATTAGCTAAAAACCAAGCAAATGGATACACCTAGGAGAGATTTTCCATTTTTCTTCCTTTTAAAAAGTAAAATACCCAAAATAAATTAACATTTAGTAGCACAACTACTACAAAATGAATTAAAAATGAACTTTTTCCTACCATATCAAAAATCTTGCTCTTCTGAGAAAAACCAGTTTGCTATGTATCATTCAATGTCACTATGTATAGTCATGCAAACACATATAAATACCTATATAATTCCAATAATTTTTATTGAAATTAAGAAGACAAATTAAACACATGTTAAACCAGAGTCATGACAGACACCTATAACCTAAGCTGGAGAATGAGGAGAAAGGTTAGTTTTGTTCCCAAGGATTCAAGAATTGTCTTGACAACCTCAGTGAGAGAGGAGTTATTTATCAACGAGCAAAACAACAAACAAGCAAACAACTAAAGCAAGGGCCCCAAAATGTTAGTCAGTAGCGACATTGAATTCCAGCTCCCATTTTCTTTTTTTATTCCTTTTGCCCCATTTTTATTTTATAAATAATTTTTCCTACAATGTATTCTTATTATGATTTCCTATCCCACAGGATCCTCCACCCCCATCCAAAGCCACCTCGGCTCTGTCTCTCATTATAAAATAAACAGGTATCTCTTTCATTGCTCTCCCACTCCATCTCTGTTCCAGCTTGACAATCTTGAGTGGGAGAGCAATGAAAGAGATAACATGATAGAGGGAGACATCATGGGGATAGGGAGAAACCGAGTGCTAGGGAAGTTCCCAGGAATCACCAAAGATGACCACAGCTTAGACTACTAGCAATAGTGGAGAGGGTGCCCGAACTGGCTTACCCCAGTAATCAGATCTGTGAATACCCTAGCTATCCTTATAGAGCCTTTCTCCAGTAACTGATGGAAGCAGATGCAGAGATCCACAGCCAAACACCAGGCCAAGCTCCAGAAGTCCAGTCTAAGAGAGAGAACAGGGATTCTATGAGCAAGGGACATCAAGATCATGATGGGGAAACCTACAGAGACAACCAAACCAAACTAGTGGGAACTCATGAAGTTTAGATCAACAGCTGTGGAGCCTGCATGGGACTAGACTAGGCCCCCCGCATATCAAGACATTTGTGTAACATGATTTGCTTAAGGGCCCCCTGGCAGTAGGATCAGAATCCATCCCTGGTGCATGAGCAGGCCTTTTGGAGCCCACTTTTATGATGGGACACCTGGCACAGTCTTGAGGCAGGATGAAGAACTTGGACCTGCCTCTACTAAATGTACCTCCCCACGGGAAACAGTACCTTCTTGTAGGAGGGTATGGCAGGGGGAGGCAGAGGCTGGAGGGGTAAGAGGAGGGAAGAGGGGAATCTTTGGTATGTAAAATGAATAAAAATTTTTTTCTTAAAAAATGGAAATAAACAGATATCCAAGGAATAATAAGAAAACAAAACAAAACCAATTTAAACAAGTCAGAATATGACAAAAAGAATAAGTAAACAAAAATGGAAAAGCTCAATAAACAGAGTCAGAGCCATATTTATAGCAATATGTTCCTAGATCTCTCTCTCTCTCTCTCTCTCTCTCTCTCTCTCTCTCTCTCTCTCTCTCTCTCGTGTGTGTGTGTGTGTGTGTGTGTGTGTGTGTGTGTGTGTGTGCAATGCTGGCTGTGAGTCACTGTATCTTTTCCCATCTGTTGCAGAAGGAAGTTTCTCTGATGATGGCTGTATATTTAAATATTATCTCTCTATTGAATGTGTAGTTGGTAAAAAAAAAAATCTTTTCCTATTCAGTAACCTGCCACTTTGTCTGAATGATGGTTTTCTTCGCCATACAGTAGGTGATGAATATGGTTCTCTTCATATTCTTCTATATGCAGCCATCGAATTTCTTCAGCACCATTTGTTGAAGATGCTGTCTTTCTTCCAGTGAGTATTTCTGGCTTCTTTCTCTGAAACCAGGTATCCACAGGTGTGTTGACTTACGTTTGTGTCTTTAATTCTAGTCCACTGATAATTATGTCTGTGTTTGTGCCAATGCCATGCTGCCTTTGTCACCATAGCTCTGCAGTACAGTTGGGGATCAGGGATGGCGATACCTCAAGTAGTTCTTCTATTATGCAGGCTTTTCAGGATTGTTTTAGCTTTCCTGATTTTTTACCTTTTTATGTGTTTATTAATTCATTTCTCTCTCTCTCTCTCTCTCTCTCTCTCTCTCTCTCTCTCTCTCTCTGTGTGTGTGTGTGTGTGTGTGTGTGTGTGTGTGTGTGTTTCCATATGAAGCTGAAAATGGCCATTTCAAGCTCTAAAGAATTGTGTTGAATTCTGATGGGAATTTCTTTGAATCTGTTGATTGCTTTTGGTAGTTGAATTACTTAAAGCTGGAAGGCACACCCTAAATATGGGTCCTTTGATGCGGGAAGACCCATGCAGTGGTATGCTGTATAAAGCACATGGAACAAGGAAACTCTTGTTCTTTGCCAGCTTGCCCTCACTCTAACAGAGACCAGTTGAGATATGCAGCCTTTTGGACTAAACAACTAACGTATTCTTGGTCTTTCCAGAACCAGAATGATTGGACCATAACTTGTTAGCAACTCTAATAAATCTTGTGTATATGTATATATTATATATATATAATATATATTATATATGTGTGTGTATTCAGTAATATAAATAAAATATTCAATATATATTCAATATATATTAAATAATATAAATAAAAAAATATTACATACATTGACTTTAACAGTTGTTTCTCTAGAGAATGCTGACATACAAATGTTTATAAATTTAGCATCATTAGTTTTAATACATTCATTTTAAATACAGTTTTTTTTGCACAGTGAATATGATGGCATCTGTACAAATTTTTAAAATAATAAACCTTTTTAGTTATGTATTTTAAGAACAAAAGCCATATCCAAAGCCTCAAGAAATTTTTGTAGTTTCCTAATTCACTCTACTTTGTGTTTCCACTTGTTGATTCAGTAAAGTAACCATTCAAAATGTCCTGCTTTAGAGTCTGCACCTTTATCACACTTTCCTAATTTATCTTCTTCTTACATCTTGACAACACATTTTCCCTCCCCTATTCTATCTAATTAGGAAATCTACAACACTAAAAAGTGTCAGTTCCCAGTGGACAGTGTGTCCAAGAGGCATGGGAGACAAGTGTATCAGTTGACCATGGGTGAGGTTCTAGGAAGACGGGCCACATTGATGCACATGGATTTTGAGTTAATAAATTCCCTAAGACTCTTGGCTACCATTTGGAATTTACAGACAGATACAGCTGAAATACTCTCCAGCTGTCCTTTTCCCATGAGAGAGAGAGAGAGGCTAATTTTAAATGACCCACAAATAGCCCTCTGCTTGGGATGATTTCAGAACACATCATCCAGAAAGAAAAAGGGGGAGAGAATGAAGACCCACAAAAGGCCTTGCTCCAGGAACACAGTAAAGTGGGAAGGAGACCACATTCTCTGATTCTATGCTCATGTCTTTAACTAACATGTTCACAGGGGATATTAGGAAGGAAGTCCCGCGTCCCAGTTCAGATACTGTTGACTGCAAAATCCAAAAGGACAATCCTGAGGAAAGAGGTGGAGCTGTGTCCACTGTACATCTTACACCACATTACATTTTATCCAGTGCTCATAATGCTGGTTTGAATATCCACTTAGGTTACCATCTATTTCCCCATTGCATATCTATGTTTATTTTTTACATTTATCAATTATTTATTCTGTTACTATGCACATGTGTGCATAATCTCAAGTGAACTATACAAGACTGTGGAGGTCAGAGATCAATCCACGGGGTGTCATTTTTTCCCTCTACCACGTGTGTTCTAACTATTGAACTTTGGTCTTCAATATCGTCAAAAGCCTTTCCCTGAGCCACTTCACCAGTCTCCTGTGACTCTTTATCCCTCCCAGTACTTCACCCTCTTTAATCGACTTGGATCTTTCTTCTTCAGTAGGAGATCCTTTTTTTTTTTCCCTTCTCCTCTTGTAAGATTTTTCCAGGGAAAGATGTGAACGAATGTCTTTACACCTCAGCTACTCAAAAGATCTGACTCTACCCAAGTCTAGTTTAATTATGTATGAGGGATTATTACTTACAGGAAAATGGGTGATTCTGAGGCAGCAGTTACTTCACAAAAATTGTCCCCCAGTCTGGGCAATGATTAACAAAGCTGCATGGATGGTTAGTGCCCTGTTTTCTTGCCCCTCTGCCCAATAGTCTCTTCTTTCCTTGAATAAATATACTTTACAACTTAGAGAACCTAGAAGAGGGGCTTGTAAGTTTCTGAGATTCTTGAGACTTTCATGCATCCTCCATCTCCCAGGATGGAAAAAATTCAATTATATTTCAATTTGGAGGAAACCCCTACAAAGTAGGCCTTATGGAGACCATGACCCTCTACCCACTCTGCCCTTTACCCTACTGTTCTAGCCCAACATCTAGTTTCCATTAATTCCTGTGTTTTCATGTTATAAACATCACCTTCCCTCTTGATCCTCACACTTTTTTTTTTCTGGTTTTTGGAGACAGGGTTTCTCTGTGTAGTTTTGATGCCTGTTCTGGATCTCACTCTGTAGCCCAGGCTGGCCTCAAATTCACAGCGATCCGCCTGGCTCAGCCTCCCAAGTGCTGGGATTAAAGGAGTGCACCACTGCTGCCCAGCTGATCCTTACACTCATAAAATAAGCTAGATATTTTTTTAGCTGTAAAGAACAAGAAACTTCTATCATTTCGAAAAAAAATGGATTTCACTGAAGATAATTGTATTGCACAAATTAAGCCAGTATGAGAAAGACAAACGTATTTTTGCACTGATTCCTGTGTCCTAGACTTTGAGAAGCATTAACATGTAAAGATGATGTGAGAGAGCATAAAAATCTGTCTAGGGGGCCGGAGGGACAAGTGAGAGGAGGAAAGGATGAGGGAGGGAGCATGTTAAAGAACAGGGATGGAAAAAGATGCTTAAAATGCATTACAGTGACACATAAAAGGGACTTGCATAGCTCGGTTATTTTTTTAATTAAGAATTTTTTTTTGTTTATTTTACATGCCAATCACAGATCCCACTCTCTTCCCTCCTCCTTCCCCTCCTCCTTCCCCACCCCTCACCCCCATTCCCTCCTACAATAAGATAAGGCCTCCCATGGAGAGTCACCAGAGCCTGGTACATTCAGTAGAGGCAGGTCCAAGCCCCTCACCCTGTCTCAAGGCTGTGCCAGGTGATACAACATAGGTAATGGGCTTCAAAAAGCCAGCTCATGCACCAGGGATGGATTCTGATCCTACTGCCAGGGGGCCCCTTAAGCAGATCAAGCTACATGACTGTCTCACTTATGCAGAGGGCCTAGTCCAGTCCTGTGGAGGCTCCACAGGTGTTGGTCTAAATTTCATGAGTTCCCATTAATTTGGTTTGGTTGTCTCTGTAGGTTTCCCCATCATGATCTTGATGCTCCTTGCTCATAGAATCCATCTTCTGTCTCTTCGAACTCATGAACCTTAGATCAACAGCTGAATATACCAGGCTCTGCGGACTCCCCATGAGAGACCTTGCCTTGTTGGAGGAGGGAATGGGGGGTGAGTATGGCTGGGGGAGGCAGGAGGAGCAGGAACAGGAAGGAGAGGGGCATCTGTGATTGGTATGTGAAGTGAATAAAAAAAAAACTTCTTAATAAAAAAAAAGAAAAAATAGTGGAAAATACCTCAAATTAGGTCATTCATGTAGCAAGACTTGATAGCTTATGGTCTGATACACAATTTCTGTTGTCAGATACTCTGAATTATGACAACTCTCTTTTGTATTAAGCATGTTTTTATTGATTTTTGCTTATGTCGAGTGAATATGGAAATGCCACCAAGAACTTGTCATCAAGTCTCTCACTGACATATTTTATCTTTGAAACATTTCAACTTCTTACTTTTTTCAAGAAAGTGACAATTTATTTCCTCTTCCATTACTGACTAATAGTTGCAAGCTTGAGTTTTGCACTTATTGAGGTTTTAGTTCTTTATGAATGTTAGAGCATACTATTCAACTCGTTCTTTTTGCTTAGGTTGCAAAAGAAGCAGCCAAACAAACACAGAGAGCTGCATTATGTGATCTCTAACGCCCTCATCCCTTATGCTGCTGTTGCACTGTGGTAACCCATAAGAGTCTGTCTTTATTCCCTGTGATGTGCTCATCAGGATTCTTATCATACTTCCTCCGGCTTAGGCACTTAGCAATACTGAAAGGCTTCTTTCCTCTGTCTCCGATGTGTGGCTTGGATATTTTGCAAATATTTAAACTATATACTTAAAATTATAGTCCCAAATACATGGCTATGGACTGCTTAGCCCATATAATGTTAACCCAAGGAAGACCACTTCTCCTGTTCTGAGCATTACGGACTTGTCTGTAGTTTATTGTGTGGGTTCGAGACACCTTAGGTTTTCCCTCTTCCATGTTATCATGTCTACTGATATCCTTGTTCTTCAGGTGCTGTTTAAGCAGTCGTGTTGATGGGACCTCATGGATGAAAGCCTCTCTGAGATTTCTAAAAAACACCCTCTCACTTAAACCCTCTGTTCCTCTGACTCATAAAATTGACAGTCCATTTACTCACAATGACCCCTTAGCTTTATGTGCAGGGAGTGTGCATTTTGAAACAATTCACTTGGTTGTTATGAAATTGAGCATACCACAAAATTGCATACCTATAATAATGGCAGCATAGTATGTGTGGTTTGCATTTGTTCTTTTCCTTAACATTGAATACCAACTTTTCTATCTTCCTTCTTAGAAATCTTAAGTAATCTCCTGGACTTTTTCATAAGTGTGGAGAACCAGCTATAACTGGGCTTACCATACTACACATAATTGGGACAGCAAGAGATTTTAACTTGGAAAATCTTAGATTCACAGAGAATCATACTATTATTTAGGAAGTGATTGTCTTCTTCTCCATTGTAGACTGAATATAGTAGCTATGATACAAAGAACAGTTTGGCCCTATTTAGAGAATAGCTGATAATTAGAGATAATTAAAATTGAAGAACAGATGGTTTTATAGTAACAAGAATTATCACTGGGCAAAAGCTAAACAAAAACCCAGTTTAGATGTCACATAGGGATTTTCTTGAGGTATTCTGGAATACAGGCTCTCTCACATTGAAGATAGCTTCAGTATTTATGGTGTATTTTACAATTGTATATGAACGTGATATGCACCGGTGAAAATTACTTGTCAAAGTAGATGAAATTTTAACCAATGTAAATGCAGGGATATTTTACTTTTGCTAGATACATTTGAATAACTACAGAAGAAATGTTAAGCAAATGATCAGTAGCCATTATTTTTGCTATTTTAATATTTTTGTGTTTATAGTGTTTTCAATAAGAAAGTAATTAATATGAATATTCTTAGCATGGTTTCTTTAAGATAATGAGAGCACAAATAACATTTACTATGATAATAATTTTTACAATATTGAATGCCCAATCTATAATTCTCAAAAACAGCACTAAGGTATACTCTAAATATTCTTAGTTATCAGAGGTAATTAGTACAATTCTTCTTCCAAATATAGACACTGGGTTAAGAAGAATCAATCGCTTAGCAAATACATTCACAATTTTCTATTACATATGTGTTTATGTATGGTCATGTGTTCCTCTATATACTTTTTTTAATTGATTACAGTAAGAATAAAGAATTGTATATCTTAATAACTAATAACACTTTATTTAAAGATATGCTATTTTGTGTCTTTGAATACATAAATGAAGTTGTACCAATCACATATTTTCAATATAAAATTACTTGGGTTTGTTGAGTATTATGTTAAATTTCAGAGAAAAATTGATGCTCAGTATAGTTTTTATTGGTTCTCACAGCTGAGAAGAAATATAAACCAGTGCATACCAAAGTGTTACTAAAGAGTTATTCATAATCAGTTATGTCTACTCATTCACCATTGAGTTCAGATCTTTGCTTTGTGTTTGTCTATTGCTGTCATATACAATGCTTAAGTAGTTTTGAGAAGGATCTAAAGGTTCTGGGGTGCTATTGAACCATTACTATTGCAACAATGTTCTATGCATTTTAAAGGAAAGATTTATGAAGGAAAAACATTAAGAAAAATATATGTAATCTCATAGTTTAAGTTTTTGTTTTATATAAATTAAAAATTTAAGATAATTAAGTAATATTATATATATATAGTGGTTCCTGTTTGCAGATTTGTTACATGTAACTATTCAATTTTTAGAGGTCACAATAAAAGTCATAGAAAATATATAAAAAAGAAATAAATTAATAAATTTTAAAAATGAGCAAATAGAAAAATAAGATATTAGAAGTTTGGAAAAATTCCCAGAAGAAAGCAGATGGTAAAAAATTTAATTAAGTTAACAAATTTCACTAATAAATACTATTTATATAATTAGAATACTATAAATGCTATTAATCAACTTTAATTTTTATAAGTGTTATAGAGAAAAATCCTGATTAACATAAGTAAAGGTATATGTAAAAACAAATCTTGTACATTAATTTTAAAAATAATATAGCAAAAAGGAAAATATAATTAATTATTCAAATTTCCCCTTCTCTCCTTTTTATTTGAGAAGTAAGATGCTAATTTCAAAAAGGAGGCCATTAATACTGGCAGTCATGAATGGTGCAAAAGTGAGGCTTAGAGGCATTAATAGTATATTGCTCCCTGAGTGAGAACTTAATGTCAGGTTGGTTTGTACTTAGGAAAACTGCCATTGAAATGTATAAATTTAGAACATTTTGGCCTGTAATAATGTATCATTGATCCTTCAGCTTCTTGATCTTTGTGTGTTTGGACAATCCAACAATTTTTAAAGCAGAGTGACTCTAAATTTAGGGTTATCTGATGTTTAACCATGCATAGATTAAAGTTATATCTCTGTCTGGATTATCACTGAAATGTTACACTGTCATCAGGCTTCAAAGTCAAAAGTGTGAACAATTTATTGCAATATCATTACATTGTTCTTGTCACTTACCTAATGCAAAATATACTAGCTCTACCTTCAGTCTGAGGAACAAGTGTTAAAATATGAATGAAAACGTAAACACATGAAAACAACTCCCTTAAGACACCATAAATACTCATGGCCAATTGAAAGAAAGGCAATTACAGCATACGTGGATGGTATTAATATTAGATAGCAACTTTAGAGCTAAAAAATGGAAGAACTTGAGGCCTGTAAATGTTGACTTAGAAAAAGGCTGTAGTTTTTGAGTAGTGTCCTGCAGACCCTCCATCGTAAGATTCTTCCCATCCCCAACCTGGTCTGTGTCCTGAGACATGAATCTGCGTGCATGGCCTCCTCACCTCTGTTACTTGAACTTCATATTGGTCTGCAGGAATCCCTCTCCAGACGTCACAACAAATTATTTCTTCTTCCCTTACTCTTTATCTTTTCCAGATCGACCCTCATTGGGAAGGTTGCATTTTGTAAAGGGTTGGAGCTCCTCCAGCTGAGTGACTTTCAGGCACCTACAGACTCATTATGATGAGACTTTTACGCATCTCGCTCTCAGAAACTTAGGGAGTGAAAGCTTCCCATTGCAACTCTCCTCTTCTGTTTTCTTTAATCCTTAGTCTTTGTAAATATTCCCTCTACTAAAATGTACTCATTATTATATTTGAATATAACAACTTTGTTTTTCTTACAAATGATAGAGTCTGGACTAATTTTACTCTCTCATATTTCTTTTTATTTGGGGAATAATTATTGCAAGGAATACTTTAGCTATATAACTCACCCATCTTTATTGTTTTGTTTTTCAAACATGTAAAGTTAGTTAATATTTCTTTTTTGGTAAGGGAAAACTTTGTAAACATTTTAGAGTGTATTTTTTCTCACAAAAATTATTTGCCAAGGAAATGTTCCTAGCAAGATGCGGCAAATAATTTATTAAGTGATTAAGAATTCAGAATTAAAATGTTCTAGACACTGTGCTAGTGTTGGGGTGTTATAAAGATGGACTATCAATTAGTAAGTCTCACAGAGTGTGTAGATTCCACTATCAGTTTCTTTGCTGAAATAAAACCTATTTTAAATGGAAAGTACATCCTTAAATACTATTTTGGAATTTTCTTCCTTGAGAACTTTTGTAAGAGTCATTTACTGGCCAAATAAAAACTCATTTAATTCTTCAGTTGCTAAAACTGAGTTTTTAAGTAATTCAGATATTGCCAGGCATGAATATCTAATGCTTGTCTCCAGATGTACTTGTAAATTTATTTGGCTCTTCACAAGTAGCAAAAACACTTTAAAAATATGTATCATATATATATATATATATATATATATATATGAATTGGAGAATTTTATATAATGTATAAATATATTGGATATATACATGATTTTCATTACATTTTGATAGATAATGAAAATTATTTTATAACACCATTGGCTTGTTAAATAGTCATATAATGTCCATCATTAAATATCCAGATGTTGGTGCGAGACTTCTTGGGGGAAACACCAAACCTGCCATGTAACAGCTGGTTTGCCTTCCCTGAGCCCCATGCCTTTTCTGTGGCTTGGTGAATTCTCTAGAATATAGGAATATAACACTCTCATCATAAAGATAGATTAACTTACATTAACGCCACACTTGAAACAGTATAAAATAGCCCAAATGTAAGCAATATGATCATTGAAGGAGATTTATAACTACATATTCTTAAAGGAACTATAGGTAATGATTCTAGAAGTAGAACAAAATGTACATATTTAACATTATAATTTCAAAAGGAAAGCTGTCAACTTTGATATATCTATTTTGGAAAGTATGGTTTTCCCCTTTAATTATCATGTCAGTGAAAGATTACATTACATTACAGCTCAGATGCATCAAGCAAATACTAGTGGTTTAAATATAGGAGGCACCCACCTGGAATTTTCTTTCCAGAATATATGAATTTTGTATTTAAATAAATAAAAACAGCTTAAAAGAAAGGAAAACACAGAGGTAGCTTTACCTATAAACATGTTATAAACTATTGGCCACTGGTGTAAGTGCCTTATTTACCTTAAAAATATGAAATGTCATGCTTTTAAGCAAAATACTAAACTTTTGCCCCTTGGCAAAAGTATTGTGTTTGTAATAAAACAACAGCAACTCTATATTATGGTTCTGTCATTTAACTACTAAATTTTTTAAGTACTTTCATAGGGAACTGTCTAGCTCAGCATGTCAAATGCTCTTTGAAAAGCATCAGATAATTGTACCACAGAGATTACTGAGAAGTTCTCTCTCAAGTGTCTAGTTCTCACTTACCCCATGGACACTAAGAATATTGTGAATAATGGAGATTCCTAAACATTTCCTATGTTTTCACATAATTGCCCTGTAGAGTTCACCTGGTATTCAGAAGTGGGGGACTCAATTCAGGCTTGTCTTGTTTCCACACAGTCTGTCACCTTGGGTGTGCTTTGCCTGTATCTTTTCCTAGGGACTTTACATCTTTCAAAACTTCTACATTGCCTTGGGTTTTCACAGCATGCTCATGTCAAGGTGATCATTTTTAATGAGTTTCTCTGAAAATACCATTTCAAGAAAAAATGATTCATGAATAGAAATTGACTTACTTTTATACTTAGTGAGGTCATGGAATGGCATAAACATTATGAACATGAGTTGAAATTTCTTATAAATTAAACATAGGAGTATTGTTTCTCATGGCTGGTTGTCTTCAACCTTTAATCCACAGTACTAAAGATAAATGATCACCCTAAATGTTTTACAAATGCCCCATGCAGCTAATATCAAAGATGTGATGGAGCCCAGCTAGAGAGTATGATGCATTTGTATCATGGAAGTTTCCTCGGCAATTGAAAGGAACAGATTATTGAAATACAATTCAACAATGTAAAATACTTGAGGGACTTACGTTGTATGAAAATAAGCCAGAATGTACTTTAGCAAAAAATTACTTGACAATGACTTGGAACTACAGATTACGAAAATGGAAAGCATCTTAATTAATGTCAAGGGTCCAAGGTGGGAAATAAATATAGACAGGTAAATGATTTAGAAAATGTGAACTTAATGATAAATTTGGGTCCATTCTAAATTTTGACTGTTCTGTAGATAAGAAAACCCCGTATGTGCTTTAAAATTATATAAAATATAATGCACATGAGTAAATAAACTGTAACTTGTAAACCCAAGGAAAGATAAAGGATGTCAATTTTGTCATGTCAATATCCTGTTTAAGGCTATACAAGCTGTCACCAACAGAAAACAAACTCAATACAAAGGCATCTTTTTTTGAGGTTCCTTGTCTCATAATGTCACATCAGGGCTTTGTTTGTTTATAATTATTTATTTATTATAATTGTTTATTTTTGTATATTTATTCATTTCTATTCTTTCTTTCTCTCTTGTTTACTCTACATGTCCTTTGCTTACACATTATGACTTCCAGTTAGGTGTTTTTGTGGGATTCTTGAGTATAGGAATGAGTGGGTCTCTGCATCTACATCTGTTGCCTGTGCTTTTTCTTGGCTCTTTTTTGTTCAGTTTGTTTTGTTTTATTCTGGTGTGTTAATTTTTTGTTTTATCTCATTATTTCTGAATTTATTATTATCCCTTAGACTCCTCATTGTTTTCTAATGAAAGTCAGAAAGGGGTAGAACAGGCTGGGAGAGGAGGTGTTGAGGAACTTGGAGAAATAGAGGTAGGGGAAACTGTAATCCTGATATATTATGAGAAAAAAATCTATTTTCAATAAAAGAGGAAAAAGTTTATCAAGTTTGGGAATTCTTACAGAGTGATAATGAAAGGGTTGGTTTCTGCAAACAATTTACTGAGATTGGAATTAGTCTCCCAGAGTATAAGATGTGCAGAGTCTATGCTTCATTTCCTCTTCAGGCACATGGGCAGTAGATAGTCTACACTGTAATACTCAGCATTTTTCACTCTTTAATAATATGAAGTATATTAAATGGTCTCTGGAGCACATTTTAGGCACCTTCTGATTCTTACAGTGAAATTCTAGATGCTAACATGCTATATATTTGTAGAATGGAGAGGACATATATGAGCAACATTTTAAAGTAATTGTAGGATGCAATATACATGCAAGATGAAAAAATCAGAAATGAGAAGAAACTTCTGTAGTATTTGAAATTTGTTTAAACATAGTGTGGATATTGTTCAAAACTAACTTTTTTCCAAATTTGTTTTCAAACCCTCTTGCTTTTCTTTTTCCTGATTACCTACAGAGTTTTCACTTTGATAACCATGGCATCAGGCCCTGACCCTTCACTGTCTAGACTTCCCAGGCAGTTGGACTGTTCAAATGGTCCTACCATCTGGATTGTTTGTGACCTCATGTGACTCAATCTGCTCTAGGTTTTTGAGGAAAAAAAGTGTTCTCTTGAGCTTGGCTCTGAACCTGCTGTTCACATTTGGCCCTTGCTAGTGGTCCTGGGGACAGGGCACTGTCTTCAGCGGATTTCTGGTCCTCAGCATTCTCACTGGAATGTGACACCCCTTTGTCCACACAATCATTTATTGGGTTGGGTCTGGGCTGTTCTTGCTCAGTATTCTGTAATGTTCCTCCTGTCCCCACATTCTCCACAGTTTCCTTTTTCACCTCCACTTCTTTGACTTTTCCTAGTGTCCCCTTTCCATCTGACTTGAGAGCATTCAGCTCTGCCTTTGTCATCTTCATAGGGCCATTTCATTGTGTCACACACATAAAGAACAACATTTTAGTGTAAACTGACTTCTTAAACAGTCTTTCACTTCTTTGAGCAAGTGCACTCACCCTCCTCAAGGTTATGTCACAACCATCCCTGAAGATGTGTTTGCTGAGAAGAAACAGTAGGTCATCAATTCCTTTGGGAATTAAAAAATATCTCTTCCTTATCTCAGTTGCAAGGCAGGCTGTATGCCAGGGTGTGTTTATAGAATGCTGCAAAACAGGATAGTTTGTGAGATAGCTCAAGTACAAAAGCTCAAGCATGAACTGACAAGCCTCATTTTCCTCTGCGTGCTTCTGGTATTTCTGGAGTGATTGAATTAGAATATACACAAGTATCCTGACCAGGCAAAATCTGGACCCCAAGACCACAGAGACAAGGAGCTACTAGTTGCCCATAATATTCATCTTGGGATTATCCAACACCTAATAGCTACCCTGAAAACAGGCATACAAGTAGTAGTATGCAGACAGAGCAGGGTATAATTATTTAGGAATATTTGGAACACATACATACAACTTATGTATAAATATGCTCTATTTATATATAGATTATATATATAATCTTTATAAATAGATTTATAAAAATGTTTGAATGGTGGGTCTATTCTGTGGAAATGATGGTTTTCATGCTGGGTAATATGATTTCTCTGATGTAATCTTCACACTGTCCTATGAGTCTTGATTGAGAGTCCTTTTGAACCTTAGAACATGGCTTTCTATGTTTCAGATTGAAATCTGAATGAAAGCTGTGTGTGTGTGTGTGTCACAGTAATTAATAAAGGAAGAGTCCATGGATTTGAAAGAGACCAATGAGGGACATATGACAGGGTTTGGAGGGAAGTATGAAAAGGAGAAAATGATTTGATTATATTAATCTCAAACAATAAAATCAATAATAAAATATAATGGAGGTGTTTTGTTCAAATGAACTAGTTTATTTTAACTCTCTGAATTTCTTTCCCAATGCTTCCTGGTCAGCTATTGTTCTAACACATAAAATGAAACAAAATCAGTAATGTAGCAATTGCTTGCAAGTGTTCAAGTAATTAATAACTTCAAGAATTAACTTGTATGCTTAATGCAATAAATGAAGTGAATCAAGGAACAAAAGCAACCAAGCAAAGTCATTCCTCTTGTGGGAAATGACTAAGGAAAGTAATTATTGGACTACAAAAATAATAAACACTTGTAAAAGCTATTTCCATCAAAATTTCATTGTTGTGACTTATTTCCAATAACTTATTGCATGCAGTTTAAGTGTTAAGTTACACTGAATAAGGTCCAGTCCAACATTATTTTTCTTAAATTCTGTATACATAGATGTATAAAAATGTTTGAACTGTGGGTCTATTCTCTGGAAATGATGGTTTTCATGCTGGGTAATATGTTTTCTCTGATAAAAACCTCACATTGTCATGGGAGTCTTGCTTTAGAGTCCCTTTGAACCTCAGGACATGTTGTGTTTCTATGTTGCAGTCTGAAAACAAAAGGGAAAGCGTGGTTGTGTTATTTGCCAAGGTGTTAGCACAGGCTTATTTTCCCATAATAATGGAGTCCCAGAAGCTGGTGGGAACACTATAAAATGTCAGCTCTCCAAGGTGTCTGCCCATGTTGAAATTCGGTAATGGTTTGCGTCTGTGCAATGCAGCAATCTCAGCAGAAGTGGAATCTGGACCGCACTCTGTGAAATGACGTTTAAGGTAAATGAGAGAACTCTTCACCTGCTCCCTGATGTTCTTTCTCCTCCTCGCAGAAGCAAGACACCCAGGTTCACAGCACTGAAAACAAACAATTAGAAATCAAATCAAAGCCTATTTGGTTTCACAATTGAATGGCGAGATGCAGTAGGAATCTTAACAATGCAAAGTAATAGCCTGCCAAATTCAATGAATATGGCTTAATAACATTGGACCACAGCAAGACTTGGGTAAAATTAAAAAGTAATGTAAAGTACCTCAGTATGCTGCACTGAATTAGTATTCGTAGGCCTATGCCCACTCCCCTTCTGTAATGAGGACTACAGGTTCATTTCCAGACACTGCTTGTATTAGCTAGCTTTAATGTGCAAAAGCTACCAAGGCTGGTCTGGAGAGGCACACCAAATTTTCATTTGTTTCAGTCAAAAAGTGCTTGTTTTGCAGGATGGAGTCCATGTCAATAAAATGGATTGAGTGTCACTTAAACCAAGTGACGCGCTAATCTTCTAGAGGCCTGTGTCCTTAATCTCTGCGGGACACGAGTCAGTTTAGAAGCGTGAGCTGTTCACACAGGTATCAACTATTGAGTTCTTTAATGTAAATTCAAAAGGGAAGCTTATCAGTGTGTTTCAGAAATGGCTTCAATATGGTTGCTGTCTATGAAATAAAAACGTCCTCCTACTTCCCCCCAATCCATGGGCTACTTCCAAGTTCTTACAGTGCCTGGGAGCACCCTTTAATTACACAGGAATTGGTTTTGGTGATAGCTGCCCTGTGACCAATGGGATTAGAGGCGTTTCTTCTGGCTATTATTAAGGTGACTTGACTATTGCCCTTGTATAGTAAAGCATGATGAAAATAATAAGTGAAAGCGTCTTAATTCAGAATTTTAAAACCCAATACTCCCTAATTGTTTAATTCTTTAAAAGCCCATTTCATAAAAATTCAAAAAATTCAAAAAATTACAATTGGAATCCAGATTTCTTTAATCCTGAGGAGAAGGCATGAGATATGGGAATGGCTCAGATTGCTTTTCTCATATATATTATATTAATTTTATTGTGTCATATTACTTATTTTTGTTACAGAACTTTTTTATTTTTATTTATGTTCTTTTTATCATTTGAGAATTATATACATACGTGTAATATGTTTTGATCAAGTCCATCACACATTTCCTCTTTCCAATTCCTCTCACCACTTTATCCTCTCAATGTTCTTATTTTTAAACCTACTAAATGCACTTAATGCCCCCAGTATGTTCATGGGTATAGGACCATCTAATGAATTATGGCTAGCCTATAAGTTACCATTTCTCTGATGAAAACTGACTCTCCTTCAGTACCCTTCGTTTGCCAATTTCCCCTCAGTTAAAGGTGATACTTCATGAGCTCCCTGCCTGGATCTGCTGGGATGTTTCAGCTTAATCTTATGCAAGTTTTGTGGGGGAAGTTCTGATGCTTTGAGTTCCTGTGGACAACAACTGTTCTCACATCTGAAAACAGGTGTTCTCTGAGATCCACAACAAACTCCGGCTATTACAGTTTTATTCACTTCTTTTTTGAGTGAAACCTTGGGATCTTGCAACAAAATTCTTCTTTTCTAATATTTTCAAATCACATTTGACTATCTGAGAATCAGCACATCTCTGCTGGATCAAGGAGTTAAATTGATTGGCACTAAAATTTTGGATATATATAAATCAAATGGAATATTGGATCCTGTAGCCTTCATGTTTTATTTTCAAACACCGAGTACTGTGCATTTTCTCTCTCTGCAGTAAAAATAATACAAGAATCTTTGGAAATAATGATGTTTATCCATGTGTAACTCCATATAGCAGTCAGCTTGAATTTTTACATTATTTTCCTATTAAAGGAGACTTTGTTAATAAAGATACATAGGGAATTTTGAATTCAGGATAGGAGTAAAGTTACAATCATTTATATTAATAAGTTATAAGCAGAATAAAATCATTTTTTAATATCACAACTATAGAGAAAAACAACACAAGGTAAATAATGGGATTAATGCTTATATAAAATAAAGACATTTTAATTCAGAGATAACATCATTTATATCCATTCTTTTACATATGTGAGAGTATATTTGCATGGGACACTATGGGTGCTCACCTGCCACTGCATGCATCAATCTCCATCTTCAATATCATTTTAGGTCTGAGTTCTTGTCATTAGAGAAATTAATTCTTTACCTAAAAGAAACAGCAGAGTGTGTGTTTCTAATGGTTTCAGAATGAAGAGGAGCCATTTCTCTCTCTCCTTTTCCTGTTAACTTGCTTTATTCCAACATTCTTAAAGTAAATACATGTGTTGCTCTGTTGTGGGATATTTGTACACTGTGTGAAGGTGTGTTGCTGTGATTGGTGTAATCAAAAGATGAATGGCCAATAGCTAGACATGAGATATAGTCATGATTTCCAGGAAGAGAATGGAAGAGAAGGAAGAATCTTGGCATGTGGGAAACGCCAGAAGACTTTGAGAGAAAATAGGAGGTACAGGATGGAAGAGAGTTCAGGCCACATGATAGAACATAGATTAACATAAATGGGTTAATCTAAGTTAAAAGACCTAGTTAGAAACAAGCCTAAGCTACAGGCTGAGCTTCCATAATTAATAAGAAGTCTCTATGTCATTACTTGGAAACTGGTTGGCAGGACAGAAAAAAGACTTGTTACATTGTTTAGTAACTTAGTAAATTCTGTAGCGTTTCTAAATAATAAATTAGATCCACAATAATAAGTCAGTTTACTAGTAGCAAAATATACTTTGACTTTCCTTTGTTGTAAATAATTCCAAGCAGGAAATTTGGACTATTGTCAAAGGATTAATACTATCATAGCCATACAAGAAATGCATTTTAATGACACATTTAGAAGAAATTATTTTTTAAAACATATTTCTGCCAATGACATTCCATACACTTATAAGGAATGCAGTTGTTTCTAATATATGCTGTTTTTTGGACATCTTGGCCCAATCTAGTGTTATCAATGAGGAGGAATATCAATTTAGAAAATACTTGTGTGTTTTCAAGTTTGTTGGCCTTTTTCTTCATTAGTGATTTATGTGGTGGTGTCTAGTGTACTGGGTCAGTGCCACACTTGGGCAGATAGTACTGGATGGTATAAGAGAACATATAGAGTAAACCATGGAAAATAAACATGTAAGCTGTGCTCTACTATTGTTTTTCTTTCATTTCTTGCCTCTAGGTTCCTGTCTTGAGTTCCTGCCCTAACCTCTTTGATAATAGCTTGTGATGTGGAAGTGTAAATCAAATTAATTCCTCCTCTCTAATTTGCTTTTGGTGATGATGTTTCAGTAGAGCAATAGAATCCCTACATAAAACAGCATTCAAAAACTATATTATCACACATAACATTGCCAGACATTACATCATAATGCAAGAAAGATGTATATGCAGAATTATTATTACATGGCCTTGAACACTTTATTGGCTGACATTTAGAAACAATTTTAAATCTGATAATCTACATGTATCCCAGGTACTTAAAAGTTACAGAATCAAAGAATGAATAATGAATATAGTTATATGAATTTGAACTCTGATCCTAAATATAATTTATTTTGTTTCACAATTTATTTATTTGTGTCTTAGCTGCACCTTAGATATCTGTTATTTTGTTATATGCATAATCTTAAAATAGTTTCTATAATATTGTAGAAATGAACCAAGATAATTTATGAAATTAAATGGTGTTCTACCTCACAGGATGGAATCCACAGTCCTACTCTGTCTTCCAGGTACATGCACCATCATTTCATTTCTCTCATCATCCCTTATTTGACCACCACACTTTGGGCACTTACTAACCATTCTTAATAACAATCAGACCATCAGAGTAGCACTATGTTTGTGTAGAAATAGCATTCATTTATCTCAACAATGTCTCCTGAGTGTAAAAGTAAAAGCAGTGATATTGAGACTTTGATTTTGCTCTGCCAAAGAGAAGTCATAATGTGCTTCCTTTAAGTGAAAAGATTAAAATTCTAAAAGATTGGATAACACCCATAATATCCTAAGCTTTCTAAGACCCACAGAATAATAATACATTTTAAAGAAAGATTAAATTCATTACTTTTATTACATTATATTTTAACTATTTTCTATGTTTATTGGTATGTATACTTAGGAAAATACACTACATATTAAACATTATATAAGGATGTAAAATGCATACTAAATGCCTTCAAAAGAATATCTACATATAAGAGAGACTGCTTTACATTTTAAATTACTTACTTGGGCACATTAATGGAATATTTTAATCACCATTTAAAACTTAGTAACTTATAGAATAAACAAGAAAAGGTATATATATATATATATATATATATATATATATATCAATTTGGAACATTAAAAATTTAATTTCAGGTTTGGAGTCATTACAGTTTGTTATGTTGCTTTAAATTAGTTAAGCTTAATAAGGTGGCAAGCTGCCTCCATTAAGTTTATAGATAACATTTCTTCTCATCACATTAGAAAGTATTGTTTATATAGTATTTAACAGCTTCATATGTCAATAGATATATGAGCAAATATTATTTCTATCATAATTTGTAAATTGCTGATATTTATCCTCAGGCATAAACACTGAAATCTATTTAGACATTTTTATATAAAAATGTTTGACTAAATAAAATTATCCTATTGATTTTGATGCCTTTTTATGTAAGAAGAGACTGATACAGAGGGAAGTTTGATTTTTGTAAGACAAAACTTGGAATTGACATTTGTCTAGAGAACTCATGAAATTCATGCAAATTTTCTGATATTCTAGCTGTTAGGGAATATTCCTTGACTGGCATGGTGCCTGCTTACAGTTATAGGTGTCCTAAACAATCATTAAAATTGATGTATGGATACATAGATGCACAAACTTAAATTCTAAATGATCAAAAGATGATGTGAACAGATGAAACAAAATACATATTTGCATTATATTTTCTTTCTGTGTTTGAGTTAACAGTACATTTCAAATGTGTAAGCTCCAATAATTTCACTTTTAAAAGTAGGGAAGAAAGATTAAAAAGCCAGGATTGAATACCAAATTACATTTTCAAAATGTTTTCTTTTGAAATAGGACTATACTATAAGAAACATTATTTTTCTATAAACAAATTAATGCACATGATTAAGAAATCAAGAAAAATAGTGTGTTGTAAACAGAAACCACAATAGAGGAACAAATAGTACTATATTTATGCAATAAAATATGAATTATGTTTGTGTTTTTACCCTTATGATGTCATTGCCTTGTTTCAAGCAATGGTGGGACTCTTCAAAATAGTGTCATTTCCGTGTGTGTTGGTACCAAAAAAATACTACCTTAGGGAGGCTTCTTGTAGTGAGTCTTTCTCTGTCCTGACAGCCAGCTCCCAAATCACAAAACGGAGATGTCGTATTAATTATGAAAGCTTGACCGATAGCTTACACTTGTCCCCCTAGCTCTTGTAACTTAAATTAGCCCATTTCTATTCACATAAGTGTTGCCATGGGACTCGTGGTATTTATCTCTCCTCTTGCATGTCTTGCTCCTTTTCTCTCTGGCTGGTGACTCTGTCTTCTTCTATTATAAGAAGTTAACTTCAGGAGAAACAGAGTAAATATCTGGTAACTCATTGCAATGCAAATGTGGTGCACAGTGCCACATATGTGATTGCATCAGATATGTAGGCATTGTCTATTTATTTGTGGATATTGGTTTATTTATTGTGGATATTTGTCATCGTGACCACAGATGCTAGTTGATGGACTTGGAGGACAGGGCAGTGAGGTGTTAAAATTCCATCAACCCCCTGAGAAGATACAGTACATAGAACTTGTAAACTAATATCAAATTTTCCCAACCTATGTCAAGAGACAAATATACAATTATAAATTCCAATATGTGCAAAGTCAAAAGTAAGTGGTAAGTGGCTGGCATGGAGAAGAAAGAAGAGTTAGTGTCATAGTGGGTGATAGAAACAGGATGAGGCGGGAAGAGAGACTGTTGCCAAAATTTGATGCTATTCTATGCACTCAATGTTCCCCTTATTACTGCCTCACATGAGGAGGAAAGACCTCATACTTTAGACACTGGGAACTTGATATAGGAGGTTCATAAGGTAAAGAAAGGGGAGCTATAGAACATTCAGAATTGCCTACTTGCAGCAACTAAATGGAGCACGACTTTCTAGCATGAAGTAAATTATGAAGAGAGTGGCCAGTTTTGCAAATTGGGAAACTGAAGTGATAATTACTTATTAAAATCCTCTACTTTAAAAGTATTTCCTTCAATTTAGAAATTTTTCCAAAATGGAAGAAATTTGGAAATTAACTGTTGATTTTCCTCTGGTTTTGTCTAGAGATACGATTACTTTAAATTTCTAAGTAACAATTTTTGTTTTGTTTAATTTGTTCATCTTACTCTGTGAGTCATGGGAAAATGACTTAAAAGCCACACAAGGGAATGCACCTAAAACCATATTTCAGTAATGATTTTATTTTGTAGAGATATTAAAATGTAATACTCACAATTATCTGTTTAGTTTCCTCTTTGCAATATGTCAAACCTGGTCACTCAGGCAAAATATGTAGTACAGTTTAAATATATTACTCAAAGCACTGACTGTACAAAGCTAATTAACCACATAAATCCCAAATCTCATAATACATTTCAGTTTCCACTTTTATTTTTAATTTGTTTTCTTCTGCTTCAGAAGAGTTTTTTTCTCTGTTATATTCCAGTTATCAATATTGTTTAGTTGGTTCTTTCTTTTCCTTATCACATGAATAGATATGGCCTGGCAAAGGAAATCTATTTGTTACCCACTGTCAGGACTAATAAACTACTAACTTACATGGTCACTTATGACTTTGGTATGCTTATAATTTTATTGATTTTATGCCAGCTCATAAACAGATCCTTCTCTGTGATGTTTCACAAATAAAAGATTTACTTATGCACTCAGAAACGTGAGAAGGAAGCCACAAATGAAGTGACAGCTGAGGAAGATCTTCATTTGCTGCTCTCTGTGCCTAGCCGTCATCAGTAGAAAACTTACACAATTCTGTAATCACTAGTGGACCAGTACGGGATGAAGAATCCTCTAACTTGGCAGTGTGCGTGTTTCCAGGCATTTCAGGGACTCTATATCTCCCCCAAATACTCGCAAGCCAAAAACAGAATAAAATGTCCCATGGAGAAACATGGAAGGGAGAGAAGAAATGAATATGTGGGAAAAACTAAAGAGACAATTTTAATTAAAATTTATTCCCATTAAAAATTTGTATTGATTTTAACATCGTAATATATGATTACTAACAAATGGTTGTTATTTTAGTAAATTTGAGAAGACAAAAAAAGGAAGTGGAAGAAAGAAATACTGTGGTGATCATTTTGTAATAAATAAATATTGTAAAATTATCTGCATGTATTTTAGACACCACAAGGATCCAGGTAATTGTTATCAATATTTCTTCACATTAGAGAGCAAGTTATAACATAAGAAGTAAAGCGCTTTGAAATAATTTCATTGCATGTATAAAAAAATGTTACCACTTGAACCTGAATGTTGGCAGTCTTGATGACTGACATGACCCCTGTGATAATTCCTATTCACATTGCAGGTGCTGTATCCACACAACATTCTATCAGACCTTGAGGTGCTAAAGATGAGACAGAAGGAATGGAGCAAAGTCATGTAATTAATAACCCATGTGTGTACCAAGTCATCAGGGAAACACTGCAGACAGATATACTAGAACTCATCATCGAGAATTTTGAATTTTAACGAGCAGATAAGAACAAAATCGACACAAACTTAATTGTGGTCAGGAAAATAGTGACATCAGACAAGGTACTTTTAAAGGAATCAGAGGCAGATTCCAAACTGATTCTCCTCAGATGCTTTTTTTGAACACCATCTTTTATCATAAGACAACCACAGGAAGAGGATAGGGCACTGTGCTGGTGCTCAGAAAGTCAACTGCTAAAATTTTAATATCCCACATGAGCACAAACAGGGGACTGACCTTTAATATTTGTCTCAGTTAGGGGTTTACTACTGTGAAGAGACACTATGGCCACAGCAACATTTATAAACATTTAATCAGGACTAGCTTACCGTTTGGAGGTTTAGTTTATTATTGTCATGGAGGGGAACGTGGTGGCATGCAGGCAGACTTGGTGCTGGAGAAGGAACTGACAGTCCTATATCACACGTTATCTGGCTTGACCTGAAACATTAAATCTCACCCCCATTAATAAACTTTCCTCAACAACTCCACACCTACTCCAACAATGCCGTACCTCTCAATAATATCACTCCCAATGAGCCAATGAGGTCCTTTTTTTTTTTTTTTCTAACTACCACATCTCTACCTTGGATAAATTTATTAACTCTTAAAATGAGATTAACAATAATCCCTTTCTGTATTTCTGTGATTATTTGAAAAGGTGTGCATGAATAGCTCCACTCAGGAGATTGTGTATAATAAGAGGCAAATGAGTGCAACAGGCAGTATTATCACATAATGGTAGCAATAGAACTATGGAGCCTTTCTTACTTTATTGCGTACTGTTCTTAGAATGAACCATTTGTCTTCCTTTTATTTTACTAATGGAATATTAAATTTCTTGGCCTGTTCAATTCATACTCACTATGGGCAAAATGCATCCTCCTCTGCTCTCCTTGTAAATTTAGAATATATGCTTCCAGAAAAAAAGTATTAAGAAACAATCCAGTAATTTCTCTTGCAGAGTAATTTGGGCTTACAGTATTCTGAAAGTAGACTCTATAAAGACAACATTATTGTTATTTTCTCAGTTGGCTTTGAAAGAACTAATGCCAGCAGAAAAGCAAATCTACACTAAAAGAGAAACCATAACAGCTGAGTAAAATGTCTATGATTCAGACCTTGTTCTGTGACTCAGTACCCTTATCATCTCTGCAAATAGCAAACAGTGCAAGTGAAGATATTCAGTGATTTCTCTGCACTGCTTTTGCTCTCTTCTCTGTATTTGCTTTCATTTTGGAAATATCACAAAGTCCTCATAGCAAACCTTCACAAGCACTAATGGCCAATGGTGATTATGCATCAAGTATGGAGATCATTATATAATGTGTGAGAGGAAATGGTACCACTTTATTAAGATACAAAATTATTAAAGTGTCACAGACAGATCAATTGGGGGATTTCCCTTGGCAGAGGAGAGAGATTTGATTTTTCTGTGGCAAAATGCTTAGAGAGTTGGCATAAGCCTGGAGTGAGATCTTTTGAACCAAATGTAGGAACATGAAATGGAGAGGACCCTAAACTCTCTTGTCCAGAAAACAGGTTATAATTGGACTTCTATAGTCACACTTGCTTTCCATTTGTGTTTTCTATTCTATTTATAAGACATAAATCATTTGTTTTTAAGAGTTTTTTCTGTATCATACACCCTTTCCAAAGTATGTCTCTACTAATCTGAATTTAGTGAGAAGGATATAAAATGGGGTTGAATCTAAATTTACTGAGGCCTGTAGTAAATGAGAAGTAATTTGGTATAAATGAGTACTCTTATCTAATCATTGAACCATGATCTAGAATCATTTCCTCTCAAAATCTCTTCATATATATATATATATATATATATATATATATATATATATAAAACTGGGGATCAGGGAAATGGACTTTGTGTTCCTGTAACTAGAAGAGCTACTCAAATTGTTTCCAAGTGCCTGTGTCCTGATGTGGATGCCCATAGAGCTTCAAATTCCACAATCATAAACACAAAGTATGTTAGAAACGTAGACATATGCTAGGATACTTTCCTATTCAATTCGCTTTGTGTCTGTAGTCTATACCCAGTTCATTGTATCCCAGCCTCCCAAGGTTATCTCTCTCCCAAGCCCCATGCTGATGTCATTTTCCATGTATGGCACAGTGTATAGAAACTGAATGGCCTTACTTATCACGTGACAAACAAGAGAAAAGAAAAAAAAATTAATGTGTAAAAACATACCAGTAACTATTGTCAGTTTTTAAAAACAAGAAACCAGTATGTGTAAGAAATTAAGTCTGGGATGTGACTTCCTTGGTCCTGTGCTCTCCTGCCATATACAAACTCATGGGTTCATTCCCCAGCACTCCATAAACAGGGCTTGATGACTTACTCCAGTAATCCTAGTGGTTACAAACTGGAGGGAGTGAGATTAGAAGTTCAAGGTTCCTTGGCTACATACAGACTTCAAGTTCAGCCAGAGTACATGAGATCACCTCTCAAAACATTAAAAAAAATAGTGAAATGAAGTAAAAGTCCTAAGAAGGAATGTGTAAATGTCAATTAATATTAAAATATGTTGTTTATATTTTATGTAGCAATAGGTGTCCTGTTGTTCACAAGCTCTAAGGGAACTGAAAAGCAAAGAAAAAAATAAATGGAACTTCACTTATATGTTACAACCCCTGCTTTAATAATCTGGGGTGTTAAATTATTTATTTTGTTTTTTACTCTTTTGTATATCAACAACATTTTAGAGTCGATGAATGCTTGCCATTTCTGACATTTCATTACCTTAAAAAGCTCATCTCCCAAAAATAAATATGTGAATTTCTCCCTTTCTAACTTTTTTATTCCATGATATGTTTGATTTCCAAACACTAATTCCCCAACCTCTTCTGGCATTCTCCCAAACTACAAACGCTATGATAAGATGGAAAGAGTAAATGATAAAACGATAAAATCTAGACAGTATACTGATCTGAGAGTAGTAACTACTTCTGGAACTTCGGGGTGTCCTCCAGCTTCTACACATGGCCTCTCCCTTCTTTGCAGTCTTTGTTTGGGCTTAATGTTCATTTTACTATAATAGTATCCAATTTTTCCTATAAAAAACATACTGACACATGTTGGTTTATATGATTAGATACTTGGGGTGCAAATACAAGTTAAAATTCCTAAAAGAAATGAACACCTTTAAAGATGTCCTTTCATTTGTACTTTTTAAATTATAAAATAGGTATTAGAACAATGTGCATATACATTTTGTTTTTTTATACTAAATCTAAACTTTCATTTTAGCTTAACTTTTATATTATTTATTCATGAATATAAATTGAAATATTGCTTTACATGTCCTATCTTACATTTATGTTACTGTTTCAAATATTTATTGGATTTTTTTCTGTAACCAGCACATGAAGGAGAAAGTGAAAAGAAGAAAGTTATAAAGTCACTTATAGAAATATCAAACTCATAGTAAATAAACAAAATAAATGAGCAATATAATCATAACATGCATATTATTACATATAAATAACATAGGTGAAAGCATACCTACCAAGCACTGACATAAGGCTGCTGAGGTATGGCTGTAACTGGAAAACATTAAGGAGGTTACAAGAAACACATCCTGTTCTAGGCAGATTTGGCGGGTGGATTTATGGAATACGCATTCTAAATCAAAAGGAAAGGGATTAAATGGCTATTCATGGAATAGCTTGTTTTTCATTTGTGCTGTAGCATATGGTATGAGGAAAAAACTTGAAAGGGATAAAATTTGAAAGCCATGATGTAGTCTAGAATGCCAAAGAGTTTGTATTTCATATGGCATTACTAAAAAAAAAAAATTCTTTATGAGCCAAAGTGCAACATAATCAGAGTTTCCATTACAGAAATTTATATTAAAGGAATATTGAGGTTAACATCTCAGGAAGCAACACCTCCCACTAACCTTCATTCTCCTGTATGTCCCTAGAAATAGATGAGACTTCTAATATAGGTCTGAATACTTCCCTCAGTCAATTATCATAAATTTGAGTTTCCTTGATCTAATCCTTTCCTTCCTCTGAAAAATGGAGGCTATGCCTGAGAAAGCTCACTCAGGATATGCTGTTGGCATTAGGTCACCTTTTGCCTCCTTAATATAAGATGATATTCATTTCCCGGGTTGCCAGATAAGGCTAATATGCATTTAATTGCCAAGAAATTACGGAGTGTCATCTAGATGATTTGTTCAGCTTTCCATTCTTAACTGTTAGTGTTTCTTTCCGTCTTCTATGTCTATTGTCTGTCCTTTGTAGCTATGAGCTATAGTGATTGTGACACCTGCCAAGTGGTCTGCGTAGCAGGAATTTC
This sequence comes from Peromyscus attwateri, assembly GCA_902168425.1. Lineage (NCBI taxonomy): Eukaryota > Metazoa > Chordata > Mammalia > Rodentia > Cricetidae > Peromyscus > Peromyscus attwateri. The sequence continues at coordinate 40,139 of CABHPP010145378.1, forward strand.
CAATTGTATTGGCTGAACTGTTATCTGAGCACTTCTTCCAAAGCAGCAATTTGTTGATGTCCTGTCCTTGCTCCAGATCCTTCCAGATCTTCTTTTCTGCAGTAACAGGAAATGAAGAACACCCTGTTTAGCTCTGCATGAAAGCCCATGGAATTTCCTGGCATTTTTATTTCTTTCCTGCTCCCACTCCTCTGGAATTCTGCCCTGCAGCTCTCAGAAGACTTGGAGCCGAGTGGATAGGACCATTTATTAGATAGCCTATATCTAAAGAAGTCCAAGGAAAAGGCCTACTGTGCTTTCTTTGCAGCTGCAGTTGCTACCCTTTACTGACAACAGAATCCAGCAGTCTCTTCAGGCATCTGATATAGACCAAAAAATCAGATACCCCCAGAATCTTACAGACTTTCAGTACCAAACTGAGACTGCTGAACCACCTGGTTTCATGGAATGAGAGTTTAATGGGTTTTCAGTTTCTCTAGCATGAAGCCAGACAGTCAATATTGGACTCCTTAGTTTCCATTGTGTAAGCCACCTCATGAATATAGTCAAGTAATTTCCAATAGAGCTGGGGCTACAGAAGAAAACAACACAGGAATGGTTAATGAGGAGAATGTGTAGCCTACTGGAAAAGTAAATAGAGTTGGGTGGAGTGTTACTGGGAAGCAATCTCAAAGCACAGAAGGGTGAAGCAGCAGCCTTCTGCTCCCCTCCCCCAACCTCTGGTTCAAAATTAGCCTGGGCTATAGAGAAAAATCCACCTCAAAAAAACAAAACAAACTCATAAAATCTCTTCTATTTTCCCTTCCCAGGGAGATCTGGATATCCCGGCATGAACTCTCCTTGTTACCTAGTCTCTCTGGGTGTATGGATTGTAGCATAATTATCCTTTTTTTTTGACAGCTAATATCAACTTATGAGTGAGTATATGCCCTGTTTGTCTTTCTCAGTCTGGGTGACCTCACTCAGGATGATTTTTTTTCTAGTTCCATCCATCTGCCTTCAAATTTCTTGGTGGTTTTGTTTTTAGCAGCTGAGTAATGTTCCATTGTGTAAATGTACCACATTTTCTTTATTCATTCCTCAGTAGAGGGGCATCTAGATTGTTTCCAGGCTCTGGCTATTACAAATACAGCTGCTATGAACATAGTTGAGAAAGTGTCCTTGTGCTATGATTGAGTGTACTGAGGGCAGGTGGGGATGGGAACATGAGCAATCAGATTCAGGGTGCACAGAGAGGAGAATGCTGAGGGGGACTGCTGAGGGGAGACACTTTGGTGTCAGCTGGAAGCCTAGCTCAGGTGACTCTCCCAAGAGTCTATTCAGAGGACCCCAGATTAGACTTCTGCAATAGTAGATAAGTAGCCTGAACTGGCCATCTCCTGTGACCATATTGGTGCCTGGCCCAATTGTCATCAGAGAAATACCATCCAGCAACTGATGGAGGCAGATGCATAGACCCACAGCAAAACATTAGGCATTAGGAAGAGTTTGGGAATCCTGCAGAGGAGGAGGAGAAAGGAGTATAGGACCCAGTGGTCAAGGACACCATGGGAAGGCTCACATAGTCAAGGGCTCTTAGGGGCTTGAAGAGACTGGACTGACAACCAGGAAGCCTGCATGACACTGACCAAGCACTCTGCATGTATGTTATAGTTGTGTAGCTTGATCCTCTTATGGGACTCAACACCAAGTGCAGCGGTTGTCTCCACTCTTTTGCTAGTTTTTGGTACCCTACTTCTCAAACTGGGTCATCTTGCCCAGCCTTAATACTTGTGGAGGTGCTTAGTCTTACTATAGTTTGATATCCCACGTTTTATTGATACCCATAGGAGGAGACCTGCCCTTTCTTGGGGGCTGGTAGGGGGAAATGGGGGAGAGGGAATTGGAGGGGAGGTTTGGAGGGGAGGCTGCAGCTAGGATGTAAAATAATTAGATGAATAAAAACAAACAAACAATGCAAAACAAATAAACACTAGTATGTCTGAGATTTTGGTTATGTTTTTCAGAAATGAAAAAAAAAAAAACACAAACCAAACAACAACCAAAAAAAAAAAAAGGCACAAAGAGAGTAGTTGAGCATTCCCATAGAGTTTTTGTTAAAACTCCATAGTCAAAACTCATAGAGAAGAAGAATCAAGTGAGAGATGCAAGCTCCTGTTTTGGATAAAGTATTTTAGTACCATTCTAAGCATTTGTATTAGTTACATTTCTCCTTGCTGGAACAAAATACCAGCGAAACGCAACTTAAAGAGGAAAGGGTTTATTCTTTTAGCATACAGTCTCTCTGGGTTGGAAAAGCATGGGTCAGCAGTAGTTGAAACTATGGCAGCAGGATGAGGCAGACTGCAGTCAGGGCAGAGAGGAATGAATGTCGTCTTGTCTTGAAATGTCCTCTGTTAAAAAATACAGTCTTTAATTCTGATTTTTTTTATGGTTTTTTGAGACAGGGTTTCTCAGTGTAGCTTTGCTCCTTCCCTGGAACTTACTCTCTAGCCCAGGCTGGCCTCGAACTCATAGATATCGGCCTGGCTCTGCCTCCTGAGTGCTGGGCGAGTCTTTAATTTTGAATTAGCCTTGCTTAAATATAAGTCTGACAAAGTTCGAATGAGATAGAAATGGTCTCTAGCACAAATACTGATAACTCTTACTTCCTCCTGAAACTTTATGACCTAGGCTTTCACTGTTTATATTTCTCTCTGTATCTTGGTGTTCTAAACCCCCTAAATAGTGACCCGTTAACCTCCATTTAAGTCATTCTAAAACTCATCTTTCCCTCAACTTCACACTCTTCAACATCCTTCCTATATAATCCAATACCAAAGAGCTAAGAGCAGATGATTTAGGTTATCATAGCAACCATCTCACTTTTCAGCATCTCTCCAATGAAATGTTAGCATATTATATTCCAATCAGCTGAATTAATTTAAAATATAATGTATTCATAGTTTATGGGAACAAAGCCTATCTCCTAATAGATTTACATAAGAATCTGATATAGATATTTAACAGTAAGAATAGTCACCTTGCTCACAATAAATTTGTATTATTCTGAATATGTTTGCATGCTAAAATATCACAACTACACATTATCTTTAATTTTCTTACCATTTTAGTCAAATTTTATGCTTGAAAAATAGGAGTTACATAATTTATTAAAATACAAGACATTTATCCACTTATACATTACTGTGTTTTTCACATTAAAATAGACACATTTAAAATCTATACTATATTTCATAACATACATATTCTCTTTTGTGTGTGGCTATCCATTGGCATATGGTCAGTCTCCTAGTCTCAAAGAAATTAACTCTTCCTCTTTAGTTACCAATGGATTTTCAAAGTTTTTGGATTCAAAGTTGAGTGAATTTGGAAGGAGGGGTGGATTTGGTAGAGAAATACAATCAGAATACAATGTATTGAATTACCAAGTAATTAGTAAAAAATACTTAGATGTAGGTACATTTGTCTCAAAAATGTTCTTTGCCAAAAAAGTAAAATTTACTGTCACACAGACACACATTTCTTTACCTCCAATTGTAAAGTGCATTTGAATCAATTTAGTGAATTGGAGACACAGGAAATGCAACAGAAAGCTGCATTAGCTACAAATATTTCAGACTAAAAATAGATGAAACTCTCTTTAATAAGTAACTTGGGAAAGTTGACAAATATGCTTGTTATGAATCATTAAACCTTGTCTAATCAACAAGAAGAAAAATGGGAAAATGAGTTTAAAAGTAAAAACAAGTCAATTGAATTCAGTTATTATTTTATATTTAAACTTCTTATTAGAAATCTATTAGGGATCAGTATAAATGCCTGTTATTGTAGAAGGGAATTCAACTTGGAAAACTGTATTCATTTTTGTCTAAGTACACACTTCCTTTCACAAATAAGGTATTCAAATCTTAGTTTTATTTGGAAGGAAATTTACAAGTAAGTGTATTTTTTAATTATGTTAAGTAGGGTAATTATAATTTCTGATTCACTAACATGAATTAAACTAAGAAATATTTTTAAATTTTAAAGCTCTTACAACACTTTAAGCGTCTCTAATTTAAATTTTGTAAAAGTAAGCACTATTTCTTTAAACAATTTGGTATTAAATATTTTCTTAAAGAATCAATGTCAGCATCCTATCACAGAAACAAACCAGCATCATTTACTGAAAATCAGGTCACTGAACACTCAAGTCAAAGTGAAGTATTTTCTGATGTGACTATGAATTCAAGGGCAGTTAAGTGTAGACTGTGCGGCTGGGGAGAAGGCTTAGCTCCTTTGGCAGAGGACTTTCAGATCAGCATCCTTAAGCATCCCTAGTGTTAGTTCACAACCACATTTAGCTCTACCTTCAGTAGATCTGACATCCTCTTTCTACTCCTCAAGCAGTGCACACAAGTGGTACACATACATACACTCATGACACCCATACAAATGCAATAAACACATTTAAAAATGTATATAAATAAACCCTTCTCCTTCTCGCAGATTGGACTCCCGGAGCTCCACCCAGGGCCTGACCGTGGATATCTGCATCTAGTTCCCTCAGTACCTGGATGGGGTTTCTAGCACGACAATTAGGGTGTTTGGCCATCCTATCACCAGGGTAGGTCAGATCGGGCCATTTCTCGACCATTGCCAGCAGTCTATTGTGGGGACATCTTTGTGGATTTCTGTGGGCCTCTCTAGCACTTTGCTTCTTCCTATTCTCATGTGGTCTTCATTTACCATGAACATTCCTTGTGTTCCCTCTCTGTTCTTGATCCAGTTGGGATCTCCCGCTCCCCCAAGTTCTCTTTCCCTCGCCCCTCACCCCTCATTACCCCCACTCACGTCCAGACTGTTCATGTAGATCTCATCCATTTCTCCGTTGTTGGGCGATCCCCATGTCTTTCTTGGGGTCCTGTTTTCCAGGTAGCCTCCCTGGTGTTGTGAGTAGCCGTCCAGACATCCTTGTTCCACAACTAGTATTCTCCTATGAGTAGGTACATACCATGTTTGTCTTTCTGAGTCTGGGTTACCTCACTCAGGAGGATTTTTTCTAGATCCCTCCATTTGCCTGCAAACCTCATGATGTCATTGTTTTTCTCTGCTGAGTAGTATTCCATTGTGTATATGTACCACAGTTTATTTATCCATTCTTCGGTTGAAGGGCATCTAGGTTGTTTCCAGGTTCTGGCTAGAGTTGTTGGGACCAGGGATGGATGGAATACAGGGACAAGTGGCCAAACGAATGGAAACACATGAACTGTGAACCAATGGCTGAGGAACCCCCAACTGGATCAGGCCCTCTGAATGGGTGAGACAGTTGATTGGATTGATCTGTTTGGTAGGCATCGAGGCAGTTGGACCAGGTCCTGTGCTCAGTGCATGAATTGGCTGTTTGAAACCTGGGGCTTAGAAGAGACGCTTGGCTCAGCCTGGGAGGAGGGGACTAGACCTGCCTGGGCTGAGTCCACCAGGTTGATCTCAATCCTCGGGGGAGTCTTTGCCCTGGAGGAGATGGAAATGGGGGGTGGGCCGGGGGGAGGGGGGCAGGGCGGGAGGGGGGAGAACGGGGGAGAACGGGGGAATCTATGACTGATATGTAAAGTTGAATTATATTGTAAAATAAAATAAAATAAATTCAAAAAAGTATATAAAATTTGATCAATCGCAGTAATTATGAAATGCAGTTTTAACAGAGAAAGAAAGGAAGAGGGAAAGTGGTTAATCATTGTGCTTTACAGTTAGTAAAAGCCAGTAATCCAGACATAAGTGTTCCTTAAAGTTACAGATGCAAGATTATTCCTGAAAGTTTACCGATACAAGCTTATTCCTGAAAGTTTGCAAAAGACTTAGAAAAAAAACTTTGAAAAATCTTATGTGAAGTTTGAAGAGAAATATTTAGGAAATTATGAGCATATCAAAAAGTTTAAATGTATTTAAGAAAACAAATTTGCTCACCCTAGATCCCGTCCCTGGGCGCCAGTCGCCCCTGGCAAGACCTGCGCACCTTGGCCCCAAGTTCTGGCCAGCGGGCAGGTTCCCTTCTACCCCCACCCCTACCGGGAAGGGCCCCCTTCC
>CABHPP010145379.1:0-47775 GCA_902168425.1 Peromyscus attwateri
GAAATTGTTTATTAGCATATTTACTTAGAGCACAGATGGGCATATGTATGTGTATTACAAATGTGTACATGTATGATGAATATACAGATAATCATGAATGTGCATAAGCACACAAAACATCTGTATCTTTTCATAGATAGAAGAAAACTTTCTTTGTTTTTAGCCAAGGGACAATGGAAACATCACTGTATTATGTGTTTGTCATTGACTTATGATTGACATCATGTGTGGAACACAGCAATTTCAGTCTCATGCATTAGAACTCCTAGGGTCTTGATTGTTATAAAGATGCTGAATGTAAAGCTATAGAGGTTTAAAGACTAATGAGCAGAATTTAGAGCTTTTTGGGTGTAAATTTGAGTATTTGAGCCTTGATGGAGAAATCTGTGACTCAGGATAACGAGCTAAGGATTGGGCGTTTTAAGAGAGCAGTGAATAATTTAGGGGGATTCAGTTATTTATCAAGAGAACATTAAAAAGCTGCTTATTAGGAGTATTTACATGGGATTGTTAAGGATGTGCTAAGCCAATTAGTGTCTTAGCTTTTAATTTTTAGCATTATATTCAACATTTTCAGTGCTATGGTAGGAAGACTTATGTGAGTATCCAATGTCCCAGATGTAGGATAAAAGGTCAGAGCCCACTCCCCAGTGAAAAAACTTACCAAAACCACCAATCCTTGTGTACAAACCCACCAGTCCTTGTGTATAAGCCCACCAATCCATGATCACAAAACCCACCAATCCCTGAGCACGATTCCCACTATCCCTGAGCACAAACCCCACCATTCCTGAGCAGGAAAACCCACTAATCCTTGATCATGAAAACCTTACATGAAGCCTGTTTTTTTTTTTTTTTTTTTTTTTGCTTAGTTCTCTGTTGCTTCTCCCATGAGCCACTGTTCTTCCTTTCCAATAAATCTCTTCTGTGAGGTTTGTTGAGCCCCGTGACTTTGTGGATTCCTGACTATCAGGCTACCTTTCTCTTTAGAACTGTAACACTTGCACTGGGGAAACATTTCCCCTCAGAGATGTGACACTTATACCAGACCCCTAGAAATATGAATTTAAAAAAATCAATGAAGGGGCAGACTTTGGGTGTTTATTACATAAGAATAAATAATTTATTCTTTCTTATATGTTCAGATGTTTTTTTATGTTGAGTGAAACTGTCAAAAGAAAATCAAATGAGAAAAATAGCATTAACCCCCCCCCCCCCAGAAAATCAGGTAATATTTCAAACCGGAAATAGATACATGGGCAAGGTCTTGGTTGTGTGGTCTGGTCATTTCTTCTGTGGTGGTTTCTTAGTAATTTATAAATGATTGCTTGTAGTGGCCTGTTGCCTTCCTCTTTCTCAGTGAGATGGCCTATATGTACTGACATGTGCAACGTCTGAGAGGTGCCCTGTTCTCAGTGCTAGACATTCTGATCGCAGTGACCAAGAAGTCCTACAAGGTCGACCAGAGCAGACAACTGAGTACAGAGGTTGGGGAAAGAGGTGCTGGGACAGGACTATGACTTTAAGCTGGAACAGGGTGGGGGGGGGAGAGGGGGCGGTCTGGGAGTCCCTAGAGGTGATACTTTTATCTGGTCACATAGTCTCTTGAATTGCTTCCCTGTCTCAGCGTGAACCTCCTGGGCCACATTAAAGAGATAACACTTACCTGCTTGTGCCAAGTTACCAAATTTTCTGACTCGGCCTTCTGGTTTTTCCCTGCTGCCTGGACTGTAGGTATCAGGATACCTGTAATTAGACAGTCAAGTGCACTTTCCAGGGTAACTGACATTCGTAGAAGGTTTTCTGCTTGTATTTCTGAAACAGTGGGGTATGCGGGAGTGAGGAAGAGTGTGTGACTTCCCATTCACTTGGAAGGGTCAGAAAGGAGGAAGCAATGCTTCTCTCCATCCTGGGATTGAGAGAAGAGATGGTAGGAGAGTAAGGAAGCATTCCTGGGAAGTGTGCCAAGCTCGCTGCACACCCAGGAGGGAGAGCTGGCACCCCAGTTCCTGCATGGCCCACATTGTCTTTGGTAGAGGTTGTGGATTTGCTGGGTTAGAATCTGAAGCAGCAAATGTAGCAGCTTGTTGATTCCTGTGTGGCTTGGGTTTCAGAGAAGAACAAAGAGAAGTGGAGAAAGAAGGAAAGGAAATGGCCGTGATCCATGAATGCAGTGTGGCAGACAGTCAAACCCCTCATTGAGATGAAATAATCAGTGATCAGGAATGCAGTGTGGCAGACAGTCTAACCCCTCATTGATCTGAAACAATCAGTGATCCAGGAATGCAGTGTGGTAGACAGTCAAACCCCTCATTGAGACGAAACAATCAGAACCCCAGACCAGGAGGAAACTGTTCTGCAAGAGGACAAATTGCTTAAAGCTGGTCTCAACACCTTGTAAAGGCCACCTATATATAACTCAGACTAAGTCTATCTCTGTCTCTGTCTGTCTGTATATCTCCCTCCCCACTTCTATCTCTTTCTCTGTGTATGTATCTCTCTCTTTCCTGTCTATGCAGCTCATGCCGGACTTAACCTGATTTTTCTGCTTAAGATTCTTGCATTTGAGAGAGATGTGCCACTATATCCAATGTAGAATAAAACTTACTTTTTAAAGCAGTGAGGGGTTCTTACATATACATTGAAATTATACTAGTTTTCTCTATAGAACTTGTTTATTAATACAATATACATACAGTTTGTATATTTTTTAAAGCCATTCACTATGCTGGTGTCTTAAGTATACATTTTGCCTGCCTGTGGGGTTATCTTTACCCAACCCTGACCGGAATTATGAAATCTCCCATAACCAGAAGTTCATACCTGGAGCAACTTGCAGAAGTGGCATAAGGTAGTAAGAGTCTCTACTGGGCAAAATAAATTCACCAGAGGACAATTCCTGGTCTAATAGTAGGGACACAAGCAGTCAGGAGACATTATGCAACTGTAGCCTTGACCTGGTTATAGTGGTGAGCAGCTACAACTGCAAACCTGTAGTTACTTGGGAGAAGGAAGAGTGGCAAAGCTAGAGAGAGCCCCTGGTGGTGGAATCCCTGTAGCCGGGCATCAGAACCTCTGAGAGCAATAGCCACATTCTTTCTCCTGACGTGAGGTATTTACGAGATTGCTATCTGCTTCTGTTCTCTTTCCATCATTTGAAATGCTTTATTACCAAAAGTTACAGAAAGTGAGATGAGAATGGCTGAAAGAATAGTTTGCATCATTAATTCACAAGTGACAGATTCAAAACACAGATGGTAGCTCATGCTGGAGAGGATGTGGAGCAAGGGTAGAGATGGCTGGAAATGGGGGCTCTTGGGGGGTGGTATGGAAACCTAGTGCAGTGGAAACTCCTGGAATCTAAGAAAGTGATCCAATGAGGACTCCTAGTAATGGAGGATACCGAGTTTCAACTGGCCATCTCTTGGAGCTAGGTAAGGCTTCCAGTGAGGGGCCTGGGTTGCATTCAGTTGAGTTGTTTGATAAAGAAGTCCCATGGAAAACCCCAAACTACTCAAGCTGATGCTAGGACAAAAGGTTACTCTCCACAAACTGACAGTGGGACCGAATTGATACCAACATCCACACAACTCATTGAACATGGAGAAGTTAAGTTGGTGCCTACATGGAGCCTTCACCTCCATGGTCTATTTTCTTTGGTGCCAGAAAACAGTTTGCAGGCTACCAAAAAAGAAATGTGGACACCACCCAGCCACAAAACCTTGACCTACAATCTGTCTTGCCTGCAAACCATGCTAGGGAAATGGTGGCAAAGAATTTGTGACAGTATCCAACAAATGTCTGATTTGACCTAAGACCTACTATATGAGAAGGAACCCATACCCTAAACTTCTTGGGTACCCAAGAACCAGACACTAGATTGCCCAAAGACCTAGGGTAAAAGCAAACATGACTGGTCGAAAAAACAAAACAAAACAAAAATAAAAATAAAAACAAAACAAAAAACACCACAAAAAACAAACCAAACCAACAAGATGATTCCTAGTGTTATTCTTCTAACCAGAACCTTATCTGGTCATTACCAGAGATCATCAGAGAGAGGCTTCCTCCAGCAGCATATGAGAATGGATGCAGAGATCCACAGCTGGACATTATGCATCGAGAAAGACTAAGTTGGAGATCTCCATCAAATCCTTACCCTCAGACCTCAGGGAATCCTGTGGAAGAGAAGGCAGAAAAAATTTTAAGAGTCAGAGGGGATGGAGGACACAAAGAATATAAGAACCCCAGAATCAACTAAGCAAGGTGCTAACGAGCTCACAGAGACGGAAGCAGCAAGCACAGGGCCTACATGGGTCTGCACCAGGTCCTGTGGGTATATATTATAGCCAGTAGCTTAGTATTTTTATGGGAGTCCCGCTTGTGAGAATGAGTGGGTCTCTGACTCTTTTGCCTGCTCTTGGAACTCCTTTCCTCTGGTTGGGTTGCTGTATCCAACTTCAATATGAAAGTTTTTGCTTCATCTTATATTTTATTTTATAATCTGTGGTTGTTATCTCTTAGAAGCCTGTTCTTTTTTTATTTTTTGTTTTTCGAGACATGGTTTCTATGTGTAGCTTTGGAGACTGTCCTGCAACTCACTCTGTAGACCAGGCTGGCCTCGAACTCACAGAGATCAGCCTGCCTCTGCCTCCCAAGTGCTGGAATTAAAGGCATGCGCCACCACCGCCTGGCATCTGTTCTTTTCTAATGAGACACAGAAAGGGAGTGGATCTGGAGAGGAGGGAAGGTGAGGAGGAACTGGAAGGATTGGAGAGAGAGGAGACTATAATCAGGATATATTGTATGAGAAAAGAATCTATTTTCAATAACAAGAAATAAAAAAAACAAAACACAGCAAAAAAAACCAAATGGCTTGTATTTTTGTCTCCTAAAAATAGAGCCTCTGCTAATGGACTGGCTCAATAAGTTCAGGACAGAGCAGGATGTGCTACACAACAGTTCCCAGTCAACCATCTGGCCTCTTTCTTCAAACCGACCAAACCCAAACTAGGGGAAAAAAACTCTTCAGAGACTTTAGGATCCCCAGGCCTACAGAAGAGATTGATTCTCGGCTTCCTGAGTGTCTTATCTGCTTCACCGAGTGTCTTTTTCTTTGTGAGCCTGCTGTATGTATGTTTCTTTACCCCAAAACACCTTTCTTAACTGCTGATTGCATCCGGGGTGTTTAAGTTTTCTCCTCTGCTATCTGTTGCACTGGACATTTCCTGCCTTTTAATTCTTTAATTGGCAGAGAAAGCAAACCTGATCAAGAGCCCTAGACTGTGTCACTGGCATAAATTGTGTGTTGGTTAATGTTGATTATCAGCTTGACAGAATAGATGTTTATCAAGGAGACAAGCTCCATGACAGACTTGTGAGGGATCTATCTAGATTAGCAGAGACTTGGATCCTAAGTGTGAGAGAGTGTAACAGTCAGGTGAACTGTGGTGGGAAGCTCCACCCACTGTGAGTAGCACCACTCCATGACTGGGGTCTTGGAATGAATGAAATGGAGAGAAAGCTGAGCACAAACAATCATAGCATTCTGCTTTCTCAGTGTGGATACAAAGTGCCTAGTTGCCTTAAGATCCTATCTTCAAAGGAATTCTTACATCCTTCAGTTGCTTTGGTCCGGATGAGTTATCACAGCTTCAGGAAAAGGAACTAAGACAACTGTATAAATGAAGAACTATAGATTAATATATCAGGATGGAAATCTTAGCTTCCAATTGTTTCAGTTTGTAAATAAATCATTAGAAAACACGGGGAAAAGGGTATGTTTATACTGCTAGTAGGAATGTCATTGAAAAAAAGATTTAGTGAGAACAAATCCAGTATTCTTACAGAATGCATGATTAGAAACAGCAATGTTACTTGTTAGGATCTCATCTTTAGAAGATGAATGTAATAGCCAGGCACAGAAGAGCAAATACCATGTGAGTCCCCTCACATGAACTCTGATCATGTTGATCTCACAGAAGGCAACAGTAGAATAACTGTCATTAGAAGTTGGGAGAGCACAGAGAAAGAGGACAGAGAGTGGTTGCCAATGGATACAAGAATAGGAAGAATGGAGGAGCAAACTCTGGCCTTCTACTGCACAACAGACTTGATGTAATAGTAACAATGCATTATATATTTCCAAATAACTAGGAGAGAGGATTTTGAATATTCTCATCACACAGAAATAATAAGTATTGGAGGTGATAGATAGGCTCATCATCCTGATTTAATAATTTTATAATGTACATATGCACATACTATGCAATTTTATGATAATTAAAAATGAAATAAAAATTGTCATGACTTCAAAAATTCACATTCATTACAGCAGAATTTGTCATTGTGAAATCTGAGATAACATCAGATGAAGAAAAATAGACATCCTACTTTATGGTATACCTATTGAAGGGGTATCATGTACTGTTTGGCAGCCTCTATTGCTCACTGACCAACTCACATTGGGGACTGAGAATTTTTTAAATCATCCACTGCTTCTAAGAGTAGAATAGCATTATCCAGCTATGCAGGGTAATGTCATTAAATCTCTCTTTTTTATTTGGGTTATAAGATAGTGGGTTTCCATGAAGGTTTTGCTTAATCTTCCTCCATCCACTCTTGTATCCCTAATACCTCTACTATCCAGTCTCTCTGGTGAAACTCTTCTCCTCACTGTGGGCTCTTTCTTTATTTTCCCTTTATCTGTGTTCTACTATTCTCTCTTCTTTAAGGTATCCCTTTCAAATTTCCTGGCTTGTATAGCTGTTATGTGTTAAACACACAATGCACACACATATGAAGGAGAGCATGTGGTATCTCTGAGCCTCCATGACCTCACTCAGTGTAATTTGTCTAGTCCTAGTTGTTTTATTTATTTCTTGAGTTAGTGGAATTTTGCTTATAAAGCCTGTGCCTATGTCTACTTGTTGGAATGCATGTCTTACTTTTACCTCTATATCTGATCTCCTGTTGAGGTCTTTTTGATCCACCTAGAGTTGACATTTGTGCAAGGTGAGATATAGGAATCTAGTTTCATTCTTTTGCATGCTGATATTGTGGTTTTTATGCCATTTGTTGAAGATGCCTTCTCCTCTCCAGTGTATGTATTTCGACATCTTTTAAAAAAGTTGTTGTCTTAATCACTGTTTTATGCCTGTGAAAAGACACCATGACCAAGGCAACCCTTAAAATGGAAAGCATTTAACTGGGGGCTTGTTTACAGTTTTAGAGGTTTAGTCCATTATCATCATGGTGGGGAGCATGTCGGCATGCACGGCACTGGAGCAGTAGCTGAGAGCTACATTTTGATCTTTGGGCTGCAGGAAGAGAGAGAATTGGGCCAGGCACAGACTTTTGAAACTTGAAAGCCTACTCCCAGTGAGACACTTCTTCCAAAAAGGCCACACCTACTCCAAGACCATACCTCCTAATTTTTCTCAAATAGTGCCACTCCCTGATGACTAAACATTCAATATATGAGTTTATGGGGGTCATTCTTACTCACATGACCTCACTCTAGCTGTAGTTGCATGGATTTATATCTGGGTCCTCTATTCTGTTCCACCGATCCATGTGTCTATTTTGTCCCAGTACCATGTTTTTATTCATTCATTTTAATTTTTTATTGCTATAGCTTTGTGGTGTAATTTGAAATCATGGATGGTGATACCTCCAGCAGCATTCCTTTTGTTCAGGATTTCATTTTAGACTTTTGTGTTTCCATATAAAATTTAAGATTATTTTATTTACATCTTTAAAGAATGGCTCTGAAATCTTGATTGAATCTGCAGATTCTTTTTTTTTTGATGGACATTTTCACAAGATTAATTTTGCTCATGAGCATGAAGGGTCCTTCCATCTTCTAGTATCTTTGTCAATTTCTTCAGTGTCTTAAAGTTTTCATCATAGAGTGTATTAGTCAAAGTTTTCTATAGGAAGAGGATTGATTGAATGAATATAACTATATTTATATCTATGTCTAGCTGTATACACATACAGGATTGATTAGATTGACTTATAGGCTATTTTCTAGCTAGTCCAACAATGGCTATATATTGATAGACAGTCCAAGAATCCAGTGGCTGTTCAGTTCATGAGGCTGGATATCTCAGCTGGTCTTCAGTATACATTGGAATGTTGAAGAAGTAGGCTCTGTGTTGTGAGGTATTCACTAGAGAAGACTGCCTGGACATGGGTTTAATCTAATAGAAAGGCTTTATTAGCTGGCCAACGACTACACTGGATGCTTGGGATCCCAGTGTAGCACTGAGCCTTTTTCAGGGTGAGCTTTTAAGCATGAAAACCATGTCCTGGGTTGACATACTTCATTCAGTTAACAAGAACAGTTAGCCAGAAACAGAACTACAAAATCCAAAAAGCAAGGTTAGTATATTTAGATACTTTCCTAGAACTATGGACTGTGATGGATTAGGTCTTTGTTTTCATTTTTGGCAGGTGGTGCTGTCTACATGCTGAGTTTTACAGCCTGAATTGCACTTCCATTGTGGAGTCAGTTGTCCGAAGTTCTGGTGCCCTGTTATATTTAATGCCAGTGCAGGAATGAACTTGACAAAGACAGTGAGGGCAAGCAGGCAAAGAGGAAGTGCTTCATTCTTCCACATCCTTTATATAGGCTGCCACCAGAAGGTGTGGCCTCAATTTAAGGTGGATCTTCTCACTTCTGAAGATCCAGATTTAGGGTGGGTCTTCCCACTTCAAATGATCAACCAAGATAAATTCTTCGCAGTTGTACCAGCTGATGGGTTTTAGCTAATACTAGATGTAGTCACGTTTACAACCATCTCCAGCTATCACATAGGGGTCTCTTTTCCACCTTGTTTAGGCTTATTCTTAAATGTGTGTGTGTGTGTGTGTGTGTGTGTGTGTGTGTGTGTGTGTGTGTGAGAGAGAGAGAGAGAGAGAGAGAGAGAGAGAGAGAGAGGGAGAGACTAGTGTTATGAATGGGATAGAGTTTAGCATAGTTGATTTCTATTAATTCTATCTTTGATTTAACTGATACTTTGTCTGGTATTAACTCAATTCACTGAATTCCTAACTTCCTATAAAACTTTCAGTTTTGAAATTTTCATTTGGTATTTTGTTGTTTCTTGCACTCTGTTGGAATGTACTATTTGTTATCTCATTTTCCCTTTTATGTAAATTAAAAATGTAATTCAAGTGGTTATTTTAAAGTCCATACCGCTAATTCCAGGTCACACTGCTCTGCATTTGTTGAATATATTTTTACATTTGGATCCTGGTCCACTTCTTACTACTTTATTGTATCTATAGTAAGCTTCAACTTTCTGACATTGAAGATTTGGTTATGTTTTAGGACTCAGGATCATTCCCTCCTCCATTGTTATAACTGTTAATTGTCAGAAAGAATTGTTTCTAAAAGGCAAACATGGAATTCTGCAGGAGAAACAATCATTTCTGCTTCCTTAGGGAGTGAAACTCTGAGGAAATGGTCCTGAGGGAGCCTCTGTCTTCATAATCAGGCCACTGAGATCTGCAAACCAGAATGATACTCTTACTCTGTTATTCACAGGGCAGGAGCTGCCTCCTTCCTGGAAGCTGGAGGGTCATTGGATAAACAACAGTTGTTAAGTCAAGGTTTTCAGTAGAGAGAGGATTACAAGATGAACCTGAGACTCAGAGCTCTGGCCTGGGAAAGAAGCATGTCTGGAGCTCCAAGCTGTTGTCCTCTGTCCACTGGGTCTTTATCTCATCTCCCTCAGAACACTTCAGAGGAGAGACAGTAGGCAGAACATCCCTGCTGCAAGTAAAGGAAGGTACATGCCTGTGTGATCCCGACCAGCTGTGAAACACAGGTTCGGAATGCACTCTGTGTGGGACTGCTGGAGCTCCCCTTCTGCCTGAAGTCTGGAGGGTTTGTGACTTTGAGTACTCTGTGTCTCATCTGTAAAGTGAAGATTTCTGTATGGAGACATATTCTTAGAGCCTTTGAGAGTAACTCCTCAGTGAGTGCTAGCCTAGACCATCATTATCAAACCTATGTGCAGTTAAGAGACTGTGGGAAACAGTACTTCAACTGGTTACTGTATAGTGCTGACCCAGAGCCAGGATGTGTTCTACCTGTTAGTATTCACTGTAGAGCAGAGGTCCAGGTTTCAGTAACTGGTGTAGAGGCTGGAGACGGGAGGGCATGGTTAAAGGACTGACTTCTGAGTCTAATAAAAGATGTCTCCCCAACCCCTGCTCTCATTCTGGAGGATGACTGTGGCCCTTTACTGTGCTCTGGAAGTTCAGTCACTTGGTAGTTCCTGACTAGTCACCTTAAATAGTTCAAGCCTTCCTACCAGAGCTCACCTCTCCTTTGGATTCCATTTTCATGAAGAGGACTCAGGTTTGTGAGGATGGTGATGATGTTTCTTTGTCTCCATTGGTTCTCTTTGTTACACAGGCCTCCCTTCTGAGAAGAATGACTTCCAAGAATTCCTCTGTGACAGAGTTCATCCTTGCAGGCCTGACAGACCAGCCAGGACTCCGCATGCCCCTCTTCTTCCTGTTCCTAGGTTTCTACATGGTCACTGTGGTGGGGAACCTGGGTTTGATCTCCCTGATAGGGCTAAACCCTCACTTGCACACCCCCATGTACTTCTTTCTCTTTAATCTCTCCTTAATAGATTCCTGTTACTCCTCTACCATCTCCCCCAAAATGCTGATGAGTTTTGTTTCAAAGAAGAACATCATCTCACACTCGGGTTGTATGACCCAGCTCTTTTTCTTCTGTTTCTTTGGAATCTCTGAGTCCTTCATTCTGTCAGCCATGGCATATGACCGTTATGGTGCCATCTGCAACCCCCTGATGTACACAGTCACCATGTCTCCTCAAGTGTGTTTACTCCTTTTGCTTGGTGTATATTTAATGGGCTTTGCTGGAGCCATGGCCCACACAATATCCATGGTGAGACTGAGCTTCTGTGCTGACAACCTTGTCAACCACTACATGTGTGACATCCTTCCTCTTCTGGAACACTCTTGTACCAGCACCTATGTGAATGAGCTGGTGGTCCTTATTTTTGGGAACTTTGATATCGGTGTGCCCATAGTTACCATCTTCATTTCTTATGCCCTCATCCTCTCCAGCATTCTCCGCATGCATTCCACAGAGGGCATGTCTAAGGCCTTCAGCACCTGCAGTTCCCACATGATTGTGGTTTGTCTTTTCTTTGGTTCTGGGGCTTTCATGTACCTCCAGCCACCTTCTATTTTGTCCCTTGACCAAGGAAAAGTGTCTTCCTTGTTCTATACCATTGTGGTGCCCATGTTGAACCCTCTGATCTATAGCTTGAGAAATAAGGATGTCAAAGTTGCTTTGAGGAAAACCTTGGGCAAAAGAATATTTTCTTGAGGAGCAGTGTAATGAGCTGCAGTGGTATGACTGGTCAATGAGCAGTATTCCTATGGAAAGAAGGTGCTTAGATAAGAAGATTCAATGTTACCATGAGGGGTTCAAGGTTTTACTAAATTTTCTCTTCTTCCACAAGAAGTTTGTGGCACTAGGGAATGAACTTAGGTCTTTATGGATACTGGACAATTGCCTTACTAGTGAGCTGCATCTATCCTAGAAACAGAGTTTCAAATTTTAACTTTTGGAAAAGAGGTTAACATAGCTCTATTCTTTCTGACCTTTGCTCTCTCCAAACTCTTTCCAGATTTCTTGATTTTATACATATTTTATATTTCTGTAGACTACTTATTGCTAAAAAGGTCTCAGAAGCAATTTCATTTAGTCTCAGATACTACTCATTGGCGACTCAGAAATATATTGTTACTCAGGGGGTCAAATCTATCTGGTTCCACAAATGTATTCAAATCTAGTTGGTTGGATTACCATTTGCTTTTTGTTTCTTTATGCTGTGTTTTCTTGCAACATTACCATTTTTTTCTGATTTCCCTTTTACAGCTTTGGCAACACATTAGAATCTGATTCTATTAAAAAATAACACAACTCTTCAAAAACATATTCCAACTCTGTTGTTATTAAAGAAAACAAGAGAAGAAAACTTCTTTAAGTCAGTATTGGCCGAGTGAAAAGGGGGAAAATATTATTGTGTTATGTGGTTCTCATTGAGGTAGGACTGAGGCCATGTGTGGAACTCTGTACCATGAATCTCTGCATTAAGACTTCCAGGGGCTTAGTGTTTATAAAGACAATGAATGTAAAATTATGTATTATTTTAACACAATTTAGAATTTAGAAATTTTTTGTGGAGGGTGAATTTAAGTAGTTGAGCCTTGATGGAGAAATCTGTGACTTGGGATAACCAAACAAGGTTCTGGGTGGTTTAAGGGAGCAGTGAATAATTTGGGGGATGCATTTATTTACCAAGGCATCATCAAACATCTGTCTATTAGAAGAAGCAAATTATTTGCATTGAATTTTAAGGATGAGTAAAACCTATTAGTGTGGTTGGTATTGTGTTCCCCAAAATATTGTGTATGCTGATAAAACTTATCTGGGGTCAGAGAACAGGACAGCCACAATATTAAACATAGAGGATAGGCAGTGGTAGCACACGCCTTTAATCCTAGCATTCCAGAGGCAGAAATCCCTCTGGATCTCTGAGTTCAAGGCCACATTGGAAACAGCCAGGCATGGTGACTCACGCCTTTAATCCCAGGGAGTGATGGCAGAAAGCAGAAAGATATATAAGGCGTGAGGACCAGAAACTAAAAACATTTGGCTGGTTAAGCTCTTAGGCTTTGAGCAGCACAGTTCAGCTGAGATCCATTTGGATGAGGACTCAGAAGCTTCCAGTCTGAGGAAACAGGATCAGCTGAGGAACTGGCAAGGTGAGGTAGCTGTGGCTTGTTCTGCTTCTCTGATCTTCCAGCATTCACCCCAATAACTGGCCTCAGACTTGATTTTATTAATAAGAACTTTGAAGATTCCTGCTACATATTAGTAGTTGAATACTTTTACTTTTAACCTTTTTATTTAACAATTTTGGTATCATTGTGGGAAGACTTCTTTTCCCCTGAGCACCCCAAGTGCTAGGTGACTAGAAATACGAATTTTAAAAAAATCAGCAAAGAACGCACTTTTGGGTATTTTACTCTAATAAACAGAAACAATTTCTCCTGTCTTAGGCTTTCTTGAACTATTTCCTCATGTTGGGTGACAGGGAAAAAAAAGACGGGGAAAATATCATTTAAATATCAGAAACAGACTCTTGGACAGGTCTGGCCTGCTTGGCCCAATCCCGTTCTTGTGATGGCTTCACTCAGCATAAAGAGACAAGGGTTTTACCGATGCATGGCTCTGACGGGCTTGCTGGCCCAATGAGATGAACTTCATTTCTTGTAACAAGCAGTGTTTGAGCTGCTGTGTTTCCACTCCAGACTCATCTTGACTGCAGTGACCAAGGAGTTCTTATAGGAGTTGACCAAAGCAGACTAACTTAGCACAAATGTTGGGGAAACAGAAGTAGAGACAGGAAAATGGCTTTGGGGCCACCTGGAGCTAGAACAGAGGAGTCGGGGAGTCTGGACGTCTCTTACTCAACTGTTTATGCCAACTCCTTGTTTCTTTGGCAGTCTTCTGTTCCTGTTTTCTCATTGGAACACACCACACTGATGGGGCAGCATTTGCTTGTTTGCCCCAGGTTAGCCAAATGTTCAGAATCAGCCTTCCTGCCTGTCTCTCCTATCCTTGTCTTTAGATGCCTGTACTTAGAAAACGAAGTGCACTCCTGAATATTGCTAATACCCTTGGAAGCTGACACCTGGATTTCTGTAACGTGCCCTGGAATGGTATTGCAGGGTGGAAGTGAGTCTTGAGGAAGAGGCTCTTACCTCCCGTTTTCATTCATCCTCAAGAGTCAGGAGGGAGAAATGATAGTTCTCTCCTTGCTGTGGTCATAGGAAGAGGTGGCGGGGCACTAATGAACCATCCCTGGGAAGTGTGGTAAGCTAGCTCCACAGCCAGGAAAGGCAGAAGCCTTAATTTGCATATGGCCCACATTCTCTTGGTAGAGGTTGTGGGTTTGCTGAGTTAGAATCTAAAGCAGCAGATGTAGGTGCTTATATATATATTTGTGCAGTTTGGGTTTTAGACAAAAAAATAAAGGCAAGTGAAGAAATAGGGAGAGAAAACGATGGTGACGCCTGCTGTGTCTGTACTCATGTCCAGACTCATTATTTAGAAACCATAATCACCCAATAAACAACATGTAATCAGGTAAAGGATGTGAATGTGAATGATGCTATGATATTATGAACGATAAAGGAAGTGCAGATAAAATCACTATGCTTTTAGACATCCAATAGAATAAATAAATTACTTATTGGATAAATTAAAGACACTGACAATACTGAGTACTGATCAGCACACGAGGTGGTCATTTATGGCTGCTTAAAGAGTAAAATGGCAGAACTACTTTAGAAAACACTGCAGATGATTTTTGTAAAGTTAAAATTAGATGTTCTACTTGACACAGAAAATCCACTTCTAAGTATTTACTAAAACACAGTTGGAAGCATATATCCATAAAAACTTGTGTATGGACATTTATAGCAGCTTTGTTTATCTTAGCCTTCAACTGGAAGCAATCCAAATTTTCCCAAAGTGGTGAATGAACATACAAATTTCAATATATTCATGTGAGTGAATACTATTTAGCAATGACAAGGGACAGATACACACAGGAAAGAATTTCAGCACAAACAAACCTCAAACTTTATGCTGAGAGAAAGGAACTTCATATTAAAGTAGCTAACGTATTTTATAATTTTAAAAATAGGAAAAACTAGTCTAGTCAGTCAGTAGTTGCTTAGGACTGAAATGTAGGGTGTGGTTTAGCAACTCCGTCTCCCATAAAAACCTTCCACGTTGGAGAGAAGCTCCTCAAGACACAAGATGTTCTAGAGGAAGATGAAACACTCCATCCTGCAAGGAAGCTCTTTAAGTTCAGGAAGTTAAAAACTCAGCTGCTTCAGTAAGTTCCTGAAATTGACCTAATTTTCTAGACCTCTCTCTCCTCACGTGTTTATAAGCAGTGAACATCCTAGAGAGACATTCTCAGACAAGCTGAGCTGCCTAGAATAGGCCCAACACAGAAGAGCTGCCTGGAAGAGACAGAGTGAGACGAGGAGACCAGGAAGAAGCAGTGAGCAGCTGAGCTGCTTGGAAGAGGCTCACACCAAATGTGCTGCCCGGAAGAGACACTCTCCAGTCTGTCAAGATACCTGAGAACTGTGCAGTGAGCCCCAGGTTCCCAGCTTTCATGAGGCACCACCCATGCTGGGGTTGGGTTTTGGTGATGGAGCTGTATATGAGCCATTCCTGCTCCTGTAATTCCTCACCCATACTCCTGTAAGTGACCCCAATAAACTCATTGATTTGCTAGTATTCACTTTTGTACTGCCATTGGTTCCCTAATCTGGAATGAGTAGACATTTGCTCATGTCTCCCCTGAAATAGTGCCATATGGCAGGACAAAGGGTAACTCATTATAGTACAGAACATTTAAAAATATTTTTTATGATTTCTTTGTATTTTTTATATGCATTGGTGTTTACTTGCATGCATGCCTGTGTGAAGGTGTCAGGTCCCCTGGAAATGGAGATACAGACAGCTGTGGGCTGCTATGTAGGTGCTGGGAATTGAGCCCAGGTCCTCCAGAAGAGCAGCCAGTGCTTGGACTCCCTTCCCCCACCATGATGGGCTAGCCCTCTAAGTGTGAACTAAAATCAAACCTTCCTTCTTTACAATTTTTTTTCAGAAGAATTTATCACAGGAACAGGAAAGAAACGAAGACAGGAGCCAGAATAGAATCCCCCAAGGTTGCAAAATATTGGAGCTCAACAGAGTGTGTGAGTCTTTTTTCCAGTTGACAGTCTCATGTGACCCATAGACAGGATTACACAGGAGTGTGTACCCAATCAGAGAGTTTTGCTCCATTGCTTCCTTTAAATTGTGTAGTTTCTTTGTACATATAAAATGGTTAGTTTAATTTATTAATCAATTAAAATATCTCTGTTATGCCTAGAATAATTTCCCTGCTTCTACTCATCAAACTATATATTGTCCTTTCAGGAAATTACATTTGTGGTTTTGGGATTGTCCTGAGCAAACCTATCCATATGACATTTTGTAGCTTGGTGATAATGCCTTTTGTGTCTTTTACTCTTCTTAATAAAAATAGATTTTACAGTATTTTTGTATTAATTAGTACAAATCTGTTTTACTAACTAACAGTCTTCTCAAATCCACGTCCTTAAAAAAAACCTCAGCTTTGAAAGTTTTGTGCTTGGCAGCTTTCTATCTCCTTTGCAGCAATTCCTGCCTCTTAGTTGACTGAACATTGATAGAAAGGGAAGGGTTTCTTTCACAAACACCTTGACTTTGACAGGCAGAAACTTTCTGGATTTTAGGATGTCAAGGCTTCTTAACTCAATTTCAGTCAATCTAGCTCTGTGTAGCCCATATTGCTTTTTATTTTTATTTTTTTAATTAAAGGGAGAATAAGAAGGTTGCTTATAAAAACTCCGATGAATTATTTCACACAGTAAAAAGGGATCTCAAGACTTACAGGTTTGTGATATAGATATTTATTGCATAATGTTTATGTGTAATTCCATTACATGTAGTGAGTTTTTGAGGTATAGAATGTGCCCATGATTATCGATGGAAGTGTTAATGCACAACAAAGCCACAGGACTTAGAACTCACTGTGAAGGAAGTTTTGATCTAATTGGGACTTAAGAAATAAAATCATGACATATTCAGCATAAAACTGAATTAAACTGAGTGAAGTGAAAACTGTACGGGAAGATAAGCGCAAGAGAATGACTTAGCTCAAGGTTATTTTCAGTTTGCCACTTAAGTTGTTAGTAACAGAGTTTACCCTCGCTCTTGAATTCTCACCATCTTGTCCCTAACATTTTATCAATACAGCTAATAACTGCTAAGTGAATGTTCACTGGGGGATAATTTAATGTACACAAACAGCTGCCAATTATGATCCCTTTTAAATGAGAGGGCCATGTCTTGATTTAGTGAGCTGACAGGTTCATTCACTTAAATGTGGAATATAGTTTGGGTTTAATTTCAGATTTATTTGCTTCAAGTTTTTGCTGTCAGTTGCTGGACTTGCTTTAAAATGTTTCTTCTGGTTGATTTCTTTATTTGCTATATATTTGCTGACAGCTTTGAAAGATGCGGCCCTAGGCTGTTGATTACTCTGGGCACTCTTCTGTCTCGAATGCTCTTCCTTGAAGTTGTTTGTCACTTGGATTCCTCTATTCAGATGTGACTATGTGATCTCCTTTACTTAGCCCTCACATGTGCAGGCCAGAGGCTGATGCCCATGTCTTCCTCTATCGCTCTCTACCTTAGTTTTTTGAGACTGGGTTTTCACTGAATCTGGAGCTCACGCTTCGGCTAGACTGACTGGCCAGCAAGCTGTGGGGATCCGCTTGTTTCTGTTCCCACAGCACTGGAGTTGGGGACATTCTCCGCCATGCCATTTTATCTGCATGCTAAGGACCTCAGGTCCTTGCTCTGGTTTCATTTCTATAGCAGTGATAAATTACCCTGACAAAAAGCGACAACAACTACGAAAAAGGAGCAGGCATTTAAAATGAATTTGAAAAAGAGCAAGTAGGTGTATATGGGGCGGCTTGTAGGGAGGAAAGGGAAGGGAGAAATGATATAATTATAATTCCAAAAAGTAAAAGAAAAATAATAAAAAGGAAATGTCACAACTACACCTAATACTGTACATATTAACATAAATTTAAAAAATAAAATAGAAAGCATAATTACCACAAAAGGAAAAAAAGCAACTTAGGGGAGAAAGGGTTTATTTTAGCTTATAATTCGAGGTTATAGTTCTTTATTGTGTGGAATCAAGAGCAGAGAGAACTGAATGCTCTCTTGCTTGCTTGCAGGAGTTCAGTTTCATTTCTCCACTCTTAACAGGACTCCTTGCTCAGGGAATGGTGGCACCCACAGTGGTCTGGGTCTTCCCCACATCATTTGACTTAGTTAAGACACTATCCCACAGACATGCCCACAGGACAACCCAAGGTAGACAGTCCTTTATAGTACACTCTTTTCTCAGGTTGTGGCAAGCTGACAATTAAAGGTAACCATGCAGTCCTCATGTTGACATAGCAACCCTTGATCCACTGAGGCATCTCCCCAGCCCTTTTATTCCAATTTCAATCACAAATATTAACTCTCAGATCACATTATATGCTTCACACAATAAATTCATCACACATATACACATATACATGTATAAACACAAATACACACACACATGTGTATATATGTAAGTTATAAGATAGCCATGAAAGGTTAAAAATGCCACAGCAGAGTTCAAGAGGTGTCAAAGAGGCCTGGGAGGCAGAAAGGGGGAGATGATAGAGATGCAAGACAACTGACCCTGCTTGGAGGTACTGCTGCTTCTGTGACAGAGTCAAGACGCCGTGTCAGAGTTGAGTTATGGGAACGAGGTGCAGTAAACAGTGTAGAGGTGAAGGGGCATATTTCCTTCACCCATGCCACCACATGGCACGTGACGGAGGAGAAAGGGCGGCTCTCCTCTCATGTTCACAGGACTGGCTCGGCTGCCAGCAGGGTCAGCTCAACACAGACTCCCACAACTGCGTCAGGGCCATGGACCAAGACAGGGCCCTTGGCAGCAGCCCAGGCCTGGGAATGGTCCCAGGGGTCACGAAGGTCATCCACCTCAGCCCATTCCTCACTACCCTCACCTCTTCAGATCTGCTTCTCTCCCAGCACATGAAACACAATTCTCTCTCCTTTCTCTCTCTCCTTTCTCTCTCTCCTCTCTCTCTCTCTCTCTCTCTCTCTCTCATTTCTCCAACCTGTACTCAACTCACTCACCACAATGGTGCCCTATCTGAGGTGGGAGCTGCTGTGGCTGTCCTCCACTGAGCTCACGCCTGGAAGCACGGAGCAGCTCATGGTTGATTCTGCCTCATTTATTTATTAAAGTGTCCTTTGCGTTTTGGTTATTTCCCCCCTCCCCCATTTTAACATTAAAAATTGGGAACTCATAGAAGGTAAAACATATTTCCCAAGTTCACACAGTTGGTGAGTAGGAAAGCCAGATTTGCGTTGAGTAATAAGATTTCAAAGTTCATATTCTGCATACTTAATTAGAATTCAGAAGGAGCTAATAACAATTTTCCTGGGATGATAAATATGACAACTCATATTGGTTATAGTCCAATAATAAAGGGAGTGGCTATTGAGAACTCTGATTTAAGAGGGAAAGTTGTGTTCATCTTTGTACCCAGGTTCTGGGATGACTATAAGATGGATTATTCAGAAATTTTCAGAAAAAATTTGACTACTTATGGAAGAGTGTAATTGAAAGTCCTTGAGCTAAATCCACAAATGTGAGAGTCTTCCACATGGAGGTATTATTGAAATCATAAAACAAATTGTTAGGTGCTTCATCAGGCTTTTGCAGGTTTGGGGGTTATTGGGGATGGACTCTCGCCCTTGAATTAACTTTGGATTCTATCTCCTGTTTCCCTGGTAACTCGCTGCTTTTAAGGATGGGAAAATACCACAGTTTCACTCCTTAGAATCTGAGCTATCCTGTGAGGGAGGGAGGAAGCATCAACCACTTCCTCCCCCACTTAGATCTAAAACACTGCGCGAGAGTGGGGAAGTGGAGGCAGCAGGGTTGTTGAAGCCCATTATGGAAAGGCGGTCTTCTCCTGATAAAGCATGGGCATTTTGTAGACTCATTATTATTTAAACATTTTTCTTTAATTCTTTTCTATATACTGTTATGTGATATTTGGTCCCAAGAATGGGGTTTGAAGTCTACCTCAGTCCCTTGGTGGAGTCATGCCGTTCTAAATACCCCAAAGGTTACATGACTTCAAAGACATGCTTTTGTCTCCTCCAGAAGTTAATCTAAATGGACCTGTCAATCACGTACACAAGAAAACACCCCTTAGAAATCTGCAACTTCAAGAAATACAGTATATATCTGAAAACGTGGTAAAGAGTTGGAAGGATTAATACCCTGTTAATGATGTAAGAGTATACAAATCTGTCTCCCAAGGCCTCCCACTCACTGAAGCTGCTTCTGTCTTCTCTGCTTATTTTATGGAGGTCTAACTCTGAAAGTATACTTTACTTTTATTTTCCCTCTTTGTATCTTTTTGAAAAAAAATTTGGCCAACTTTTTATAGAATTAACACTTTGCCCTATGACCCAGAAATTCCACATCTGGGTAGTTACCCTAGAGAAAACATATGTTCACACAACATCTTGCTTATTCTTTTATTATTTTTATTTTCTGAGATAGGGCTTCACTCTGTAGCCAAAAATCTAATTTTTCTTCCTCTATGGGGTGGTTAGTACTGTATATGTGGAAGAACCTAGAATCACCTGGGATACAGGCCTCTGGCATGTCTGTGAGGGAATGTCCAGATTAGAGTACTTGAGTAGGAAGTCTCACTTGAAGTCTGAACAGATTAATTCTACTTATTTCCCCGTAAGCTATCTGAGGTATGGCTATGACAGTGAAGCCCCATTTGATGCTATCTCTTCTCTCTGGCCAGCCTTGTGCTGTTTCTTCTTCTTTTTTTCTTTCTATGAAAATAGATTTTTCCCCTCACATAATATATCCTGGTTATATTTTTCCCTCCCCTTACCCCCAGTTCCTCCTCCCCTTCCCTCCCATCAGGACCCACCACCTTTTCTTCTCTCATTAGAAAATAGGCTTCTATGGGATAATAATATAATATGACATAATGTAATCTAAACAAAAACTAACATATTGGAATACGACAAAACAAATCAACAAGGAAAAGAGCCCAAGAGAAGGCACTAGAAACAGATATAGATGCAGAGACCCACTCATTTGCACACTCAGGAATCCCATAAAAACACTCTAAACTGTAAGCCATAATATATATGTAAAGGACCTGTAGGTTAAAAAGAGATAAAATGTATACATAAATGAAAATAAAAAAATGAAAAAATAATATAGATTAAGAAAAGGAAAAGTCCTGAGATGACATTATAAGACAAAGCACCTCCAAAGATACTGTTGAGTTCATTTTCTGTTGGTCCTCTACTGCTGGACATGCAGCCCACCCTTAGAGTGGTTTGTTTCTCTGGTGAGATTCCCTTGGAGAAGACTAAATTTTCATTTGCAAGTGGTTATCAATTGGAGACAGCTTCTAGACTGGGGATGGGTGTGTGTTCATTCCTCCTTTCAGATCTAGGACCCCATCTGGTGAAGAGCTGTGCAGGTCCAAAGAATGCTGCTTCAGTCTCTGTGAGTTCATATGTGCACCCATCCTGTCTATTTAGAGGTGTTTTCTTGGTGTTCTCTGTTCCCTCTGGCTCTTACACTCTTTCTGCTTCCTCTTCGACAGGGTCCCCTGAGCTCTGAGTGGAGGGATTTTATGGAAACATCCCACTTAGGGCTGAGTGTTCCAAGGTCTCTCACTCTCTACAAAATGTCTAGCTGTGGGTTTCTGTATTTGTTCCCATCTGCTGTAGGATGAAGTTTCTTTGATGATGGCTGATCAAGGTATTGATCTATGAGTACAGCAGAATGCTATTGGGAGTCATTTTATTGCTACCTTTTTTCATTTTTGAACAGTAACATTTGTTTCTCCCCCAGGTCCCTGGGCTATGTAATCTCAGGTTCTTGATTACCCAAGCAGTGTTGGGTATGGGTTCCATCTCGTGGAGTGGACCTTAAGTCAAGTTAGATATTGGTTGGTTACACTCATAAGCTTTGCGCCACCATTGCCCTAGCATACCTCGTAGGCAGAACATCATTGTAGAGCAAAGGGTTGGGGCTGGGTTGGTGTTTATATTTCTTCTTTGGTAGGGTGCAGAGTAACGTCCTGTTCTAAAGACGCTAGAATGTAGGGGTGAAGGCTGTATGTAGCTCATGCTTCTTCTTATGCTAAGTGGAACCTCATACTGTTTGGTGGTTGGCTCTGGACTGTACTTGAAATCCACAGTCCCCCCAGAAGCCTAAGACCTGATATACATGAGCATATATGCAAAAAACTATTGTAGACAAAACATCTTATATTCTACAATGTTGAAATAATATGTAGTTTAAACTAGAAATAAATAAAAGAAGAAAGTCAGTTTTCTGACCCGCAAGCTTTGGAAGCTGGAGATATTGAAAAAGGGGGAAAATATCAACACAGTTGTTTTTTGCTTGCTGCTTGCACTGGAGCAAGTCATTAGGTAGCATGGTTTTAGAGAAGCCTGTCTAAGATTCATTTGGAAATGAAGTCGTCATAGCAACTGTCTCTGAAGCAACAGACAAAATCCCCTCAGAGCTTCCAGAGAACCTCCAACGTCTTCTTTGCACTTGGATCTGAGAAGCCTGCCTTATGGGCTTATTTTAATTTTGTTTTAATGAATTGCCTTTCCCTTTCTTTTTTGGAATGGGATTGGAATCCTTCAGACACTCTGGGATGTGGGCAATTCTGTGTGTGATTGATGAAACCTTGCCATTGTCACTGTTGAGCCGAGGGTGAGCAGGGTCTCACTGATGTATACATATGACCTCAAAGTCTGCCCAGGCCCGTGTGTGGTGACTTTAGGTGTGCTTATCTAGAAGAAGATGAACTTCTGCTCTTATAAAGGTTTTCCAACTTCCCCAAGACCTTTTTTTTTTTTTGTCATTATTTTGGAGCAAAACCATCCTTAACATGGTAGCTCAAATTTCCCTAAATTCAGAGATTTGTTTCATGGCTGTGCAATCAGCCATCCTTAAATATATATACACCCTAAACAGCAGGAACGAGGCCAAGTTTCCGCAGAAAACTTCACTAGGCCCTATATTTATATTTATAAAATCACTGCTTTAAAATGGTTTTGACACTGTGTGTGGCTCATGATGACAACCTGCTGGTGGGAGACAGAGTTGGGTGCTGTTAGTAATGCACCTCGAGTTTAAGGAGCTCAGTGGGGTTGGCTTAAGATCCTGTAATGTATTAGCTGGGTGCTCTATTCTTTTAAAGTGGGGAATGACAGATCTTCCTTATGAAGTTGTGAACAGTAAGTAGGGCAGAATTATTTGTACATTGCCGTTGGATCCTTTGTCTCTACATGATGTTCCTGGGTCAGATGTGGTGTTTGGTATGTAGTAAGCGCATCAGTACAGAATAGCAAAAATGTGTTTTCCTATAGTACTTTGTTTTTAATTGTGCATATAAAGATGCAAATTCAGTGAGCAAACAGATTATTAAAAGCCGCATGACGCATTATTAAAGGCGTTTGCATGTGCGTATGTGTGGTAGAGGGCAGACTGCTGACAATGGATATGTGAGTCCTCTGTAACGAACTCACTGAGATCTCTAATCCAGAATCGAAGTCTTTAGACCCCTGTGACCCACAGTGCCAGGACATTATGCTGTCTTTCTGTGCAGAGATTGTACAGGAGCTCCAGGGCAAAGGCAGAATCAGAGGACATGTTCTGCAGTTTAGCTAGGGAACCAAGAAACACTAGAGGTTTTTATCCTAAAAGCAAGGAAGCAGAAGCAGATGCGTAGGAGCTCTACCTTCTTTTTCTCCCAGAGCTATTTGTGACCAGAAGCTGTAGAGAGAAGCCACGTGGCTACAAACCGAAAGGGGTAAGTGCCTGCCTGACCCACAGTGTCTTGTGGAGACTAGTTAGAGTTTGAAAAAAAGGAGCCCGAAGATCAGAGTTCACTGCTGCTCCAACTCACTAGCCTGGAGACTTGGTACAAGTTGCTTAGGCTCAGGGTCCTCATCTGTAAAATGAACAGAGTTGTAATGCCACACAGCATTGGACATATTCCATAAACATTTCCTTTCTTTTATCTTAGCTTTCAATGAGTAGCTTCACACATTACACAATTATTGTTATCATCTAGTAATGATGATATACAACAAGACTTTGGGCTGCACAACTTCATCTTCATGCTATGCTTACTACAGTCCCCAGTATGGATGGAAGGTCTGGACAGTGTCAAATATCTTCCATCTTTGCAGAATCACTCTAGAGAAGGGCCTCAAGTTTTAACCAGCTTCATCTTGGCTGCAGAAGGAGGGGAGTACATAAGAGAGGGCCACAATAGAAGTTGGTGTGCCTAAATTGTCTATCTTGTCTCAATTGCTACTCTGTCTAGATCATTTTGGACCCTCTGAGTTGTATCAACATTCACTCTTCAAGATGAATTTCACTGAGCCAGTTCCCAGAATAAAAGCACCATGGGAACCATGGAAACAGAAGGACAAGGATAGGGAAAGGCCATGTTGTTGAAACTCTAAAATCTCTGCTTGGATGCTGTTTTCAAGAATGAGGGAATGAGAATCTTTCTCTCTATGACTCCTCGTTTCTCTCACTGAGCCTTCTGGGGGAGGATTGCTAAGAACTCCTCCTCCACGAAAGGCCCCTCCTCTGGCCTTCACTGACCAGCTGGGACTCTGGATCCCACTCTTACTGTTTTGAGATTTCCCCATCACCACGGTGGGGAATCGACCTGACCACCGTGAGAGGACTGAACTCTCACCCACAGACTCCCATGTACTTATTTCCTTTTAACATTGTCCTTTGGAGAGATTTAGTTTTTACTATTATCCCCTCCAAGCTAATGACTTTACTTAATATGATTTCCTTTGTAGGGCATAGGGCATATGACTAAGCTTTCCTCTTATTGCCTGCGTCCTTCACACTGGGATGGTAGTATATGACAAGTGAGCAGCTGTCTGTAACCTCTGGTGTATGTCACGCCTTCTTAGATCTACTTACTTCACTAGCTGCTTGGATGTATTGACGATGAGTTTTGGAACTATGGCATGCATGGGGAATTGTGTTTTCTGACCTTTTCTAGACAGTCTCATCAATCACTATATGTGGCATTATTTTCCTCCTTGAATTGCCCTGCAATCATTCTTCTTTTTTTTTTTCCAGGTTACTTTACACTGTTTTATCTGTGAGGGGGTGCCATGTTAGCTCCTCAATCATGGACTTCACTAATTTTCATGTGCTTCTTCACTCACTAATATATCCAGCACTGAAGGGTCACTTCATCAGTGAACTGTTTTCATAAGAGGATTTACTGATGAGTCCAAGGTTTTCGGGGCTCCCATCCTGAGGCATGTAACACTCCTGGAAGTATTGATATTTCAGGTCAATTTGTGGACTGGACAGAGCAAGCCCCTCATTCCAACTCCCAGCTCCAAAAATCTATTTAATACACTGTCCTTGAAGAGATGAGATATCAGACATTAAGCTGATGAGAGCAGATACTACACTTGGTTTTAGTCAAAAGGCTGAGCAGCGACACCAAGAATAGATTTTTCTTTAATTGCTGCAGCCACTGGCATCAAGGTTTTCATTGTTGCCTGCTTGATTTCTTCTCCTGTCCTGTCCTCCCTTCCCCGTTCTCCACCCCTTCTCCTTGTTCTTTTTCTTTTCTTCCTTCTCTCATTCTGCCTCCCACACGTCACTCTTTTTAAAGACTGTTTATTAGCTTCAGGTAGCCTGGAACTTGTGATGTAGAACAGGATGACTGCAAACTTGTGGTGAGCCTTCTGCCTCTGCCTCCCAAGTTCTGGGACTGCCACACAAATAAGTTTCAATTTTTATTACTTATATTCTCTGCTCTTCTTCTTTTCCATATTAGCTCCAAAAGTAGCAGTTTAAAAATATTTGGTACTAGTCAGTTCCACGAAATTGCAGTTTTTCTCTTCTTTGAATGAGGAAGTTTTATGTACCTCAAACTGCATTTAACACCTGGACTTGAGGGAATTATTTTCCCTATTCTCCACCACTGTTATATCATGCTTAATCCATTCATCCGAGGAATAAAAGTGCCAAACTCCCACAGAAAACTTTTAACAGAATATCTACTCTTTAAAAAAGTTTATTTTATTTTAGTGTGTGTGTGTGTGTGTGTGTGTGCGTGTGCGTGTGCGTGTGCGTGTGCGATGCATTCTTCTGCTGAGGCCAGAAAACAGCATCACAACCCCTGGAGCTGGTATTACAGGCGGCTGTGAACCACCTGATATGGCTACTGGGAATTGAACTTGAATCTTCTGAAAGAGCTGCAGATGCTCTTAACAGCTGAACCATCTTTCTAGCCCAGAATAAATACTCTTAAATTTGTTTTAGGATCCAAAGACTTTTTATTATTGTGGCTTTTTAGTGTTACAATTATTTTTCCAACAAGTAATACAATTTTCATTGCCTTCTATCCTATATAGAGGGGATTTTAACTTTTTCTCTTAATGAGTTTATATCCCTTTATCTTTATCCATAGTTCTTCCTCATTTTAAGACATAGTTTTTGTAATGACAGAATATTTGATATTAAATTTGTTTGGAAATTTTTTAGTTCACCTATATATATCCTATAGGTACACTTTGGAGATTAAAAATTTGCCTCTTATCCAGGAACAAAAACACCTGGTGCTGGCACTGGGATCCTGGCTTGAATCCCAATCTGTTATGGTTTTCATTATGAAATATTTTCTTGCCTTCCTTTTTTCTTGGAAGATTTAATTTCCCATGCTAGTTGACCTAGCACATTTAAGTAATTTCATATTTTTTTTTATTTTTCACAGGATAATTTTAATATACCATATTTTGTAAGAGTGTAGGAGGTAAAATATTTTGTTGAGTTGGCCTTGGCAAAATGACAAGATTGGTATTGGATGAATTTGTAGTATGTGTGAAGGAGGCATGTTTGGTTTCATATAGGAATAAACATGGTGTCCTCAGACTTGGTGGGTGGAGCCCTAGGCAGACAGTTTGGCAGAATATATCATCTAAAAGAGACATACATGGTAAAAGAACTTGTATTTAAAATATACGAAGAGGTCAGGAGTAATCTGGATGCCTCTCAAAAAAAAAAAAAAAAAAGCTATTCCGTTGCTCTTGCCCACCATAACTTGGTAGTAAGACCATGCTGCTGAAAATGTCACACAGTTTGGTCACAGGACATGGACTAATCAAGCTGGTGCTGACTTGGAAGCTTCCTGCTGCTTTCATAGAAGATGCTAGGAAGATTGCTGGGGCAGAAACATCAATAGTCTTACCCAGCAGTGAATCCTGGGGGCACAGTAATGACCGCTGGGCAAGCTATGTCCATGGACACAGTCATGACATGAATGTTATGGAGCAACAAACCACTCCTTGACTGCTTGGTGGACAGGGGGAATTAAGTCCTCAACAATGGTTTGACCAGTTTATTTATTCTTGGTAGTATCTTTGATAGATAGGGATTAATGGAATAAGAAGGCTTAATTGGGGTCAGGGATGTGAGGGCAGGGTAGAGGAAAAAATATAGGGAGAGATAACTAAAACTAAAGACCTTTCCACAATAATCAAAACTGACAGGCAAACAGAAGTGACAGAATAGATAGGCATGAACAGACACACATAAGTTGGGATATTCAATTCTTTTAATTAATTCTTGTGTTTTAATCTTATTCAGCTCCTTCCCAACTCCTCCCAGATCCATCACTTCTTTCTCTACCCACCCAACTTTGTGTCCTTTTTTCCTCTCCAGCCAATTAAGTCCAATTTGTGCTGCCCATATATTCTTCAATGTGTGGCCTTTAACTGGAGTTTGGTCAACCTAATAGGGCCAACACTCTTGACAAACATGATCTCTCCCTTTCCCAGCAACTACCAATTGCCAATAGTTCCTTGGCGAGGGTTCGGGCTTTGTACCTACCTCCTCTCTCCGAGCTGGGATTTGGTCTGGTTTGAACTTGCACAAGGCTTGTGCATGCTGCTGCATTGCTGTGAGTTCATACATGTAGCAGCACTGCTGTGTACAGGTCACGCTCTTTACTTGTGTTCACTTATCATCTCTGGCTCTTACAGTCTTCTCACCCTTAGTTTACAATGACCCTTGATCCTTGGGAGCGTGGGATCTGATATAGATGTCCTATTTAGGGCTGAGCACGCTCCAGTCTCTTATTCTCTGTGCCTTGTCAGTTGTAGGTCTGGGAGTTTGCCATTGCCTACTGCCAGTAGAAATTTCTGTGACGAGTGTTGAGAGATTAGTTAATCTATTGGCATAACAATAAATCAATAGAAGTCAATTTAATATTATGCCCTTATAGCAGCATAATAGTGGCAGGCTCATGCCTAGGGCCTATGATCTGTCTAACCACGTACTCTTGGCCTAACAATGAGATTAGGTATGAGTTGCAACTTTTGGAGTGAGCCTTAAATCCAATAAGAAAAGTGGTTGGTTACTCCCATGGTGTTCATGCCACTATTGAATCAATGTCTCACCCAGCCAATCAGCTAAATGTAAGCCCTCCACCTTTATTCACCTTTAACAAGTTGTTTGAGTTACATTAGATTCTTAACATTTTAACTAATTTTTAGTTAGCTCATAAATTCCTATAAAAAAACTTCTACTCATATTTTGTCAAGAATACCTTAAATATATGGATAGTAGGCATTTGTAGTCTCCTTATCAATAAATGGGAGTGACTATTTTAATTTCTCAAATGTAGCATCTTTTAAAATTTTTTCAATTTCCAAATGATAATTGAAGAACAAATTTTTGTGTTGTTTTGTTTTGCATTTCTCTTATTATGAGAAAGATTGAGAATGTTTTTGAATATTTAATGGCTACTGATTTCTTATATGCAGTATTCTTTTATTCTTTGCTCCTTTTCTTCTGAGATTTTGATTCTTTTGTTTTCATTTGTATATTAGAGATGTTAACTTTTTACTTGAGGTATAAGTCACATGCATTTCCTTCATTTTGTGATTTGACTTTTGACTTCTTTTTTATTATTTTTAAAAACTTGCTTTTGGTTAAATTTATTAATATTTTATAATTTCTGATATTATAATAACAGGTAGAAATGTTTTATAGCTTCTTAGTTAATGAAGCTACTTACCTAATATTCTATTCTGTTTGAATCATTTCATGTTTTTAACAGGTAGATGTCTGATTTATTTGTAAGTGATACTGATGTACAGTGTGAATGAATCCAACTTTATCTTTTTCCATATGGCTATTCACTTACTCCATTGCCATTTACAAAAATGTCCATCTTTTTCTAATTTTGAGTGTCTGCCTTTATCACATAGTAAATGTCAAGGCAGTTGGGCTATTTCTGAGTTTTCCATCCTGTTTGATTGGTCCTTTGGTCTACCAGTAAGCCAATCCCACACTGCTTTAACTATAGAAACTTCATTATGTTCTCTTATCGTCAGGGTAGCTTCCCACATAGTCTTCTTTGGGGGATTTGCTGAGTATTCATGTTTAACCATAACTTCTGTAATTAATTTGGCCAGCTTCAACAAAAAAAATTATGATAGCATAGATGCATTAATATCTTTTTTTTTTTAAGTTGACAAATGAACCAGGGAG
This sequence comes from Peromyscus attwateri, assembly GCA_902168425.1. Taxonomy (NCBI): domain Eukaryota; kingdom Metazoa; phylum Chordata; class Mammalia; order Rodentia; family Cricetidae; genus Peromyscus; species Peromyscus attwateri. Next base: position 29,379 of record CABHPP010145379.1, read on the forward strand.
GGGTTTTCCCACGCTCTGAATCTTGAAGCTTCTAGTCTTGAAGTGTGGTACAGCTTCCCATTTCTTCGGGTTTGTATCAGTACCTTTGGCAATGTTTAATAACTTGATTTATTTCTCTTTCGCATACATTTTATTGGTTTTATGTTTGGGAATGATATTGTGACTGTAATGAGAGTCTTATCTTTCATTAGGCTTTCTGTTATTATTTGGTTATATGAATTATACTAATAAATATGTCAGTTTTATACTTTGCAATATAATTTGTCATTTATAGAATTTTTTATTTTTAAATGTTTCTTTTTGATTGTCATAATAACTGTGTGTATGAAGTTCAATGTGATGTTCCAATCCACATATCCATTGTATAATGACCAAATCAGGGTAATTAGCTTAACAGTCACCTTAAACATTATTGTTTCTTTATGATGAGTATATTAAAAACATGTAAAAGTTTGTGCTTATTTACTTCCAACTTTTATGCATCTTATTCTTTTCCCCTTTACATCAACATTTTCTAATACTTTTAATACAGTGTTAAACAATAGTGAAGACTTTAAGCTTCATGGCTTTATTCTGTCTCCTAATTAGGAAAGAATTTCAAATTAAGTTGCTACCTTTCGATCTAAGATTTATATATTTTATTATTAATTGGCTTGGATCTGAAATGTTCCCCAAAGGTCCATATGCTAAAGTCTTTGTCCCCGAAGCATGGAGCTTCTGGGAGGTGGTAGAATCTTGAGGATGTAGGGCCTACTTGGAGGAAGTTTGGGCCACCAATGTGTGTCCTTGAAAGGTATATCAGGATTCTGGCCCCTCTTCTTTTTTCTTGGCTTCCTGGTTCCTTTGAGGTAAATAGGCTACCTCTGTCATACACTCCCACCATGGTGTCCTCAGAAGTTCAACAAAACCTCAAACAAAAACAACCAGTCAACCACAATCACAACAACCAAACATGTCCCCGGAGACAGACCAGGGACTGAAACTTCTGAAACAATGAACCAAAATTAACATTTCCTCTTTCAGCCTATGAGGCAAAAGGAGTCACACTTTTCCAACCTCAATTAGTTATTTAATTAATTGTTATTGACTCTTTCATTTTTGGGTAACTGCAGACTCCTAGGTGGCTGTAAGAAACAAAGATCTCATACACCTTTTAATCATTTTCTCCCACTAGTATGGTTTAGCAATACTTCAGTACAATATAACAACCAAAATATTGCCACTGGTACAGCCAAGATACATAACAATTCATTGCCACACAGGTCCCTTGTTTCCATTGCCTTTTCATATCCACACCTTCCTCCTCCAAAAAGGAACACGTTATTCATGCACATTGCAACTTGCATACATTTCAATAGAATTATGCTGTATGAAAAAAAGCCAATCTCAGAGATTAAGTACTGTATGATTCCATTATATAACACAGTTGAGATGAGGAAAGGATAGAAACAGGGAACATGTTAGTGGTTGTCTGGACTGAAATTATCCCTACTCTGCCCACTCCAATTTTTAAACACTATCTTCCTTCAAATTATTATGTGAAAAATATGTAGCATTATTTAGGAAGATAAACCTACACAAACAGCACCATCATTTAGTTAATACCATGTTTTAGAGGAAAACATTTTTAGCAATTGAGTGTAATTTAATATTTATATTCATTTAAAATGCAGAAATTATGGAAATACGGAATAATTACTGAATAGAAATATGAATCATTCATGCAGTGAACTTATACCTTAGCCAAAATAATGGAGAATATGTACTAAATCTTGCCTCCCAACATGAGGTATCTTTAGAAAAATGTCACTGTGATTACGTGTGATCCTTCCCTGCTGTTTCTGTGCAGAACATCACTGCTTCCACAGAGCCAATGGTAAGATGACATTTACCCCTCTCGCTCTCCTTCATGCACTGGTTTTGAGTCCTTTTGGGGGGAAAGTTTCCACTGTTATTTGGTAACATAGAAAAAAATAGGCATTTTACTGAAAAAGCCAACACTGAGATATTTGCTCTGGAGAGGCTGTAGGTACTTTAACTGAGTGATTGCCAGGTCCCTAGACTCAGTAGAAATTCCAGTTTTGACTCAACCTTGCTCCTTAAGCTGAGTCTAAAGAGGTTTGTGCTTCTACCTTGGGATGTGCAGTCTTTTTAGAAAAGAAAGTTCCATACAGAAGTAAAAGCGTGTTGTTACAGAAGTGTTTAGGTGAGTATGTGAAGGTGTCTCTGGGTTTTCTTTAAGAGTTCTGATCTAGATAAATACAAAAGAAGCCCTCCTTTACATATCAACCAATGGTCCAGGCATCATGGATGAATGGTGCTTGCTTTCTTCAATTGTAGATAACTTTCCAAAGACACATTTGTCTTGAGATCATGGTTCCCATCAAACTCTGTTTTCCCAACATCTGTTTCTTAAGCTGGTGGATTTATGATCCTGTGCTTATGACTGGCCATCTTTATCTCAGACAAATTATAGTTTTCACTGTTCTGCTTCTTTTTTTCTTGAGACAAACCCAAAGCTTATATTTTTCTTTAAATTAGGTAAATACATGTACCCCATTTCACCTTCTGGGACCAGGGACTACACCAGTGCTTTTCAAATTTAAGTGTGATAGTGATAGTAGCCATCCCCTTATCCATGGGATTATATTCCAAACTTTATCCTATGTGTGCATATCTTTTATAAAGTTTAATTTATAGATTAAGCACATTAACAGATTAACAACAATGACAATAATACAGAACAATCAAAACAATATACAACTGTTTCTTGGGACCCATTGAGATCAGTTCCTCTACCTGTCATTGATATCAGAATCCAGCTCTGCTTCGAGCTCTGAAGTTAAGTTTCTTGTACAAAATGGTACAGCATTTGGATATAATAAATGCAAATCTGTATGCAAATTTCCTGTATAATTTAAACCATCTCTAGATGATTTATGATACCACACATAATATAAATGCCATATTATTTAGGAAAAGTATATACATGTTCAGGGGTCTTTTAAAATATTTTTTATTTCATGGATGATTGACTTTGCACATACATAATCCACAGATGTAGCAGGAGACTGAGTGCACTGTAATAAAAGTTATTTTAGATATGCAAATTGGTTAATCATGGAATTTCATAGCTGAAATTCTTTTCTGTAACCACAGTTTTAATATCAGTTTATTCTGACAGACAGAAATATAGGTAAAAATCAAAGAATACACTGTTGCTATGGTTATCTGTTGTGTGATATTTTGATTGTGTTCTGACAAATAAAGCTTGCTTGGAGTCAGAGGGCAGAGTTAGCCACTAGCTGACCAAAATTAACCATAGAGGTTGGAGGACTGTAGACAGAGAGGAGACAGGAAGTAATAAGGCAAGGCTAAGGGGAATCTTGGCCTTTTTGGACTGAGGAACGGAAGAGTTGGGAGGCAACTGGTGGCTGCTCCCTGCTTCTCTGATCTTTCAGGTTCCCCCCGCCCCCAATATCTGACTCCAGATTTTTTTATTGATAAAGATTAATTAGATTAATGCTTCATCTTGCACCTTTGGACTACAAACTGCTCAGGACAATTTCAAGGTGGCTAGCTGAGATGGTCCAGCCTCATAGACTTCTTTAGCCAAGACTTCAGATAAGCCCTGCACTTTCCTATTACACAGAGACTGGACAACAAATAATACAGCTAGTTCTCCCAGGACTACAATTATCCCAATTTTTTTTTCAGGTTCCTCTAAAGATGCCATCACTCTCAGACAACAGGAAGTAATTTTAAGAACATGATGCCAACATTCCCAAGAGGTGGGGTGGGCAGTTTTTGATTGTTTAGTGGGTTATGGATATTTGTCATAGTTTAGGGTGATTGGGTACAAGTTGTTATTGGTAATGGTCAGGAAAAAAGCTGAACAAAGGAGATTAGATTCAGAGATCTTGTTCTGAAAATAAAAGGGGGGAATATAGAAATGATAGGGTAAAGGATAGATTATTGAATCTACTTTTAAACCCAAAAAGCAACCACTAGTCTTAAATATTTTACATTGGTATGGATTTTGTATATTAATACAAACTTAAGGTTATTTTTGTTAGAACATACTGTACATATGTTTCTACTCTTGTTCAAGGTATTATACCTATAAATCTCATTTAACAGTGTAATGTAAATTTCTAGTCCTTGAAAGTTATTATTATAAACTATTTAGGATAATAAAGAAATGCACGCTAATAGTCACCTATTACAATCAAATTTGTAGTCATGTTAGACATGTTTTCAAAGTCAAACAGAGAAATATTTTAGATAGACAGGTTATCTTCAAACCCTTCAGAGATCTACAGAATATGGTATTTAAGATGTATTAATAACATAAGTTTTTTTTTTAATGACAATGAGACATATCTGCTTCTGGCAACACCAATCTATTTCAGAGAATGTTTTGAGCATTGAAGAAACTCCATATGGAGCATGCTTTCTTTGTGGCAAAAGTAGCTACCGGGCAAGAAACTGCCCTTGCCTCAACTGCTGACAGTATGCTGTCCAAATTGGACAAGCAAGACACAAAAGAAAGTGACTGCTGAACTTTGCCAAGACAAAGTAAGACAGTTCTTCAAAATTCCCTGCTTCTTAGAAATACCTGTTAGACATTTGGCCTGTGGGCCAAATATGGATGCCCTAATGTTACAGAAAAACCTAGGCTGATTGTTCAGGCAGCCAGATGTCTCTGTCATTAGGCAACATTTCACTCTTTTGGGGTCTTTGACAGAGTTGAAGACTAGGTAGTCATATTTAAAGTTTTCCTTAGTTACAATAAAAGGTAAATTAGATATAAAACTTTAGAGTCATAAAAATAAATAATAGAGTATTTTCTCTAAATTTACCAAATACAAATGGACTGGTTATTGTAACTGTAATTCTTATTTAATAACTGTTTTGTTATATATAGTTTTACTATGTTAAGATTAAAACCTTCCTTTTTAATTAGACAAAAAAGGGAAAATGCTGTAAAATAATCCTTCTGTATACTGTGAATATATATTACTTTCATTGGTAGCCAGACAGGAAGAATAAGTAGGACAGCCAAACTGAGAATGCCGAGAGAAATAAGGGCAGAGTCAGTGGAGTCAGCAGGAGACACAGAGGGAGCAAGAAATGCTGGAGAACAGGTAAAGCCATGAGCCACATGACAATACACAGATTAATAGAAATGGGTTAATTTAAGTTGTAAGAGCTAGTTAGTATTAAGCCTGAGCTATCGGCTGAGTATTTGTAATTAATACAAGCCTCTGTGTGGTTACTTGGGACTGGCAGCTGGGAAATAAAACTCCACCTACAGTTATCATCTATTTAATGGAAGCATTTGAGAATAATATATCCCTGACTTTTTTTTAATTATTGAAAATAGATTATTTTCTCTTAAAGCACACTCCAACCATAGTTTACCCTCCCTCCACTCCTCCTATTATCTCCACCTCTCCTTTACCCCATATCCACTTCTCCATGTCCTACACTTTCTGTATGGCCAGGAACCTGAGACTGGATAGCCCAAAGTTCTAGAGTGGAACCAAACACATTGGAAAAAAAAATCAATGAAATGATTCTAATGATATTGTGCTATACTCATAGATTGGTGCCTTGTCCAGTTATCATCATTGAGGCTTCCTCAGAAGAAGATAGGTATAGGTGCAGAGACCCACAGCCAGACATTATACAGAGAGAGAATCTAAATTGGAAGTCTCCATTGGATCCTTCCTGTTGGAGATTGGGAAACCCCTCTGAAGGAGAGGAAATTTTGTAAGAGTCAGAGGGGATGGAGAACACCAAGAGAACATGGCTTATAGAATCAACTAAGCAGGGCATGTATAGGCTTACAGAGACTGAAATGGCAAGAATGAGGCCTGTGTGGGTCTGCGCTAGGTCTTCTGTATTTGTTATGACTGTTAACATATTTGGTGTTTTTTGTGGGCTCCTAACCATGGGAGCTGTTATATCTCTGACTCTTTTGCCTGCTCCTCAGACTCTTTTCTTCCTATTGGATTGCCTTGTTCAGCCTTGAGATGAGGGCTTTTGCCTAGTCTTATTGTATATTGCTTTGTCCTGTTTGGCTGTTGCCTCTTGGAGGCCTGCCCTTTTCTGAATAGCTGATATTTGTTAACTATCATCGACTCTGGGTAACTGAACTCATGACTACTATAATGAAGTACCTGGAAGAGCATCTAAAATGCAGATTATGGGTCTTTCCTCCAGAGTTTCCAGTCTGATGGCACTCGAGTGGTGTTTAAGAATGTTTTAAACAAGTTAAAAATTGTCATTTGGTGTGTATGTATGTACATGTGTGGGTGTACATACTGTGGCACACATATGGAGTCCAGAGAACAAGTGTAGAATAATTTCTCCCCTTGTACCTTGATGTGGGTTTCAGGGATTGAATCTAAATTGCCAGGCTTGCATTGCAGATGTTTTTACCTGCCGAGTCACTTTGTTGGCCTGGACTTAAGAATTTTTATTCCTAAGTTTTAAGTTCCCAAGTGGAGTGTCTCCTCTCCTAGCCCGAGAGTCCTGTCTCTAGGATCCAGGCCCCAGGGTACACTACTTGTCCCTCCCTTCCCCCACCCATCATTGCCCCAGGTGCAGGGCAGCAGAGAAGACTCCTGTAGGCAGGCATGCGTACCAACTCCCCCTCCCCCATTGGACCAGACCCTGCAATGTACACGACCCACTCCCTGTCCCAAACCCACCCATCCCCCTGAGACCTCAGTGGCTCCTTGAGACACAGAATCTGCCAGCTCTGATTAGACCAAGAGGACCAAGAGCTCTGATAGAACCAAGAGAGGCTCCCTGAGACACAGAATCCACCAACTCTGATTGGACCAAGAGCTCTGATTAGAACAAGAGCTCTGATTGGACCAAGAGTAGCTCCCTCAGACTGCCATCGAACTGGAAACTCTGGAGGAAAAACCCATAATCTGCATTTTAGATGCTCTGCCAGGTACTTCATTACAGTAGTCATGAGTTCAGTTACCCAGAGTCAATGATGGTTAACAAATATCACACAGACACAGCAAGCACAGAGGAGTGGACCAAGAGTATCTCCCTCAGACACAGACACCTCAAGCACCTATTTGAGTAAGAGATGGGTAGATGCCAGTGCAAAAACAGATACCACAGCATAAAGAGCAATATGGCATCAACAGAATCTAGTGGTTCTGCAACAGCAAGACCTGAACATCACATGTAGAAGAAACAGAAGAAAGCAACCTTAAAAAATAACTTTGTGAAGATGATAAAGGTCTTTAAAGAGGAAATGAAAAATTCCCTTAAAGAAATTGAGGAAAAGACAAACAAAAAATTGGAAGAAATCAATAAATCCCTTAAAGTAAGCCAAGAAAACCAAGAAAAAGCAATTAAACAGGTGAAGGAAACAGTTCAGAACCTGAAAATTGAAATAGAAACAATGGAGAACACAAAAACCAAGGGAATGCTGGAAATAGAAAATCTGAGTAAATGAACAGAAACTACAGATGCAAGCATGACCAACAGAATACAAGATGGAAGAGAGAATCTCTGGCATGGAGGATACAATAGAGGAAATAGATTCATTAGTCGAAGAAAATACTAAATCCAAAAATGTCATAACACAAAATGTCCAGGAAATCTGGGACACCAAGAAAAGGCTGAACCTAAGAATAATAGGGATAGAAGGAGAAGAATACCAACTCAAAGGCACAGAAAATATATTCAACAAAATCATAGAAGAAAACTTTCCAAACTTAAAGAAGGAAATGCCTATGAAGAAACAAGAAGCTTATAGAACACCAAATACACTAGACCACCCCCCAAAAAGTTCCCTTGCCACATAATAATCAAACCACTAAACATACAGAATAAAGACAGAATGTTAAGAGCAGCAAAGGAAAAAAGCCAAGTGACTTATAAAGGCAAAGCCATCAGAATGACACCCAACATCTCAATGGAGACTCTGAAAGACAGAAGGTCCTGGACAGACATAATGCAGACACTAAGAGACCATGGATGCCAGTCGAGACTACTATACCCAACAAAACTTTCAATCACCATAGACAGAGTGCACAAGACATTTGAAGACAAAACCAGATTTAAACAATACCCATCCACAAATCCAGCCCTACAGAAAGCACTAGAAGGAAAACTCCAACCTAAGGAAGTTAGATGCACCCACAAAAACACAGGTAATAGATAACCCCACAGCAGCAAATCCCAAAGAAGGGAAACACACACACACACACACACACACACACACACACACACACACTACCACCAAAAGATAACAGGAATTAAAATTAACAATCACTGGTAATTAATATCCCTTAATGTCAATGGACTCAATTCATCTACAAAAAGATACAGGCTAATAGAATGGATATGAAAACAGGATCCATCCTTCTGCTGCATACAAGAAGCACACCTCAACTTCAAAGACAGGCACTACCTTGGAGTGAAAGGCTGGGAAAAGACTTTTCAATCAAATGGACTTAAGAAGCAAACTGGTGTAGTTATTCTAATATCTAACAAAATTGGCTTCAAACTAAAATCAGTCCAAAAAGATTGGGATGGATATTACATATTCATGACAGGAAAAATCCACCAAGATGAAGTCTCAGTTCTGAACATTTATGTCCCAAATACAAGGGTACCCACATATGTAAAAGAAGCATTACTAAAGCTTAAATCACACATCAAACCCCACACACAGGGAGACTTCAACACCCCACTCTCACCAATGGACAGGCCTGCCAGACAGATACTTAACACAGAAATAAGGGATTTAACAGATGTTATGACTCAAATGGATTTAACAAATATCTACACAACATTCCACCCTAACACAAAAGAATATACCTTCTTCTCAGCACCTCATGGAACCTTCTCTATAATTGACCACATACTTGATCACAAAGTAAATCTCATTAGATACAAAATAGTTGGAATAATCTCCTGTATTCTATTGGACCACCGTGGCTTAAAGATAGATTTCAACAACAATAAAAATTACAGAAAACCTACAATCTCATGGAAACTGAATAATGCTCAACACAATCACCAATGAGTCAAGGAAAAAATAAAGAAAGAAATTAAAGATTTCCTAGAATTCAATGAAAATGAATGTACAACATACCCAAACTTATGGGACACTATGAAAACAGTGCTAAGAGGAAAATTCATAGCACTAAATGCCCACATAAAGAAGTTGGAGAAATCTTACACTAGTGATTTAACAGCACACCTTAAAGCTCTAGAACAAAAAAAAGCAAACTCACTCAGGAAGTATAGACTCCAGGAAATAATCAAATTGAGGACTGAAATCAATAGCATAGAAACAAAGAAAACAATACAAAGAATCAATGCAACAAAGAGTTGGTTCTTTGAGAAAATCAACTAGATAGACAAGCCCTTATCCAAACTAACCAAAAAACCAAAAGGCAAAGAGAGAACATCAGAAATGAAAAAGGGGACAGAAGAGCAGACAATGAGGAAATCCAGAGAATCGTCAGGTCATACTTCAAAAACCTGTACTCCACAAAATTGGAAACTCTAAAAGAAATGGACAATTTTCTGGATAGGTACCACATATGAAAATTAAACCAAGACCAGATAAACAATCTAAATAGTCCTGTAATCCCCAAAGAAATAGAAATTTTCATTAAGTATCCCAACCAAAAAAAAAAAAAAAAAGCCCAGGACCAGATGGTTTCAGCACAGAATTCTACCAGAATTTCAAAGAAGAGCTAATACCAATACTCTTCAACTGTTTTTCTCAAATGAAACAGAAGCCAAACTTTTTATGAGGCTGCAGTTATCTTGATACCAAAACCATACAAAGATGCAACAAAGAGAGAATTTCAGACCATTCTCCCTCATGAACATTGATGCAAAAATACTCAGTAAAGCACTGACAAACTGAATTAAGGGACACATAAAAAAATCATCCTCCATGATCAAGTAGGCTTCATCCCAGAGATGCAAGGGTGGTTCAACATACAAAAGTCTGTCAATGTAATACACCATATAAACAAACTGAAAGAAAAAAAAAAACATGATCATCTTATTAGATGCTGAAAGAGCCTTTGACAAAATTCAACACCCCTTCAGGGATAAGGGCTTGGGGGATCAGGAATACAAGGAACATATTTAAATATAATAAAGGCAATTTACAGCAAGCTGACAGCCAATATCAAATTAAATGGAAAGAAACTCAAAGCGATTCCACTAAAATCAGGAACAAGACAAGGCTGTTCACTTTCCCCATATCTATTCATTATAGTACTCGAAGTTCTAGCTAGAGCAATAAGACAACAAAAGGAGATCAAGGGGATACAAATTGGAAAGGAAGAAGTCAAACTTTCCCTATTTGCAGATGATATGATAGTATACATAAGTGACCCCCCAAATTCTACCAGGTAACTCCTACAGCTGATAAGCACTTTCAGCAATGTGGTGGGATACAAGATTAACTTTAAAAAAATCAGTAGTTCTCTGATATACAAATGATAAACGGGCTGAGAAAGAAATCAGAGAAACCTCACCCTTTACTATAGCCACAAATAATATAAAATACTTTGGGGTAACTCTAGCTAAGCAAGTGAAAGACCTATACAACAAGAACTTCAAGTCTTTGAAGAAAGAAATTGAAGAAGATAACAGAAAATGGAAAGATCTCCCATGCTCCTGGATAGGTAGAACCAACATAATAAAAATGGCAATCTTACCAAAAGCAATCTACAGATTCAATACAATCCCCATCAAAATCCTAACACAATTTTTTTCCAACACAATTTTTCACAGCCCTTGAAAGAACAACACTCAACTTCATATGGAAAAACAAAAATTTAGGATAGCCAAAACAATCCTATACGATAAATCAACCTCTGGAGGCATCACCATCCCTCATCTCAAGCTCTACTATAGAGCTATAGTAATAAAAACAGCTTGGTATTGGCATCAAAATCGACATGTGGACCAATGGAATTGAATTGAAGTAGTCTTGAATGCCTTGGCATGGGAGACTACTTCCTAAATATAATACCAGTAGCACAGACACTGAGAACAAGAATTAATAAATGGGACCTCCTTAAACTGAGAAGCTTCTGTAAGGCAAAGGACACGGTAAATAAGACAAAATTACAGCCTAAAGAATGGGAAAAGATCTTCACCAACCCGACATCTGACAGAAGGCTGATCTACAAAATATATAAAGAACTCAAGAAACTAGGCATCCAAATACCAAACAATCCAATTAAAAAATGGGCTACAGAGCTAAACAGAGAATTCTCAACAGAAGAATCTCAATTAGCTGAAAGACCTTTAAGGAATTGCTCAACATCCTTAGTCATCAGGGAAATGCAAATCAAACCAACTATGAGATACCATCTTACACCTGTCAGAATGGCTAAGATCAAAAACACTTATGACAGCTTATGTTGGAGATGGTGTGGAGCAAGAGGAACACTCCTCCACTGTTGGTGGGAGTGCAAACTTGTACAGCCACTTTGGAAATCAGTGTAGCGGTTTCTCAGAAAATTGGGAATCTATCAACCTCAAGACCCAGCTATACCTCTCTTGGGCATATACACATGGAATGCTCAATCATATCATTAAGGACACTTGCTCAACCATGTTCATAGCAGTATTATTTGTAATATCTAGAACCTAGAAACAACCTAGATGCCCAACAACTGAAGAATGGATTAAGAAAATGTGGTACATATACACAATGGAGCACTACTCGGCAGTAAAAAACAATGACATCATGAAATTCACAGGCAAATGGAGGGAACTAGAAAATATCATCCTGAGTGAGGTAACCCAGACTCAGAAGGACAAACATGGTATGTACTCACTCATAAGTAGATACTAGAAATAAAGCAAAGGATAACCAGACTACAACCCACAGCTCCAGAGAAGCTAGGTAACAAGGAGGACACTTGGAGGGTGCATGGAAAGCCCTGGGAAGGTGAAATAGATAAGATCTCCTGAATAAACTGAGGGTGAGGTGGGGCAATGAGGGTAGGGGATGGGGGTAGAAGCATAGGGGAATGCGATGGTTGAGTTGGAACAGGGGCGGAGTGGGAGAGCAATGAGGGAGATACCTTGATAGAGGGTGACATCGTATCTTGATACGGGAGAAACCTCGTGGGAGGGAAGTTCCCAGGAATCAAGGATAACCCCAGCACTTTGAGTGGAACTCTCTGGAAGGTAGCAGCAGGTGCTGATCTTTGGTAGTTTGTGAAATATTACTCCAGGCTGGTGTGCATCAAAAGGAGAATAGAATCTGGGTGTGGGTGGTTGGGGCACTACACAGTGATTGGCACACTTTCTGCCTGGCATTAAGGAGAGAAGCATCATATCTGAATTGGTCATTTATCATTTGTACAATGAGCTTCTCTCCTTCTGGATGTATTGTCTACTCTTTATACATGATCATGAGCAAAATTCATAACAGCATATGTATCTTTATCTTGATGCTTCATCTGTTGGGGGAGATTTTGGTTTTATTAATTATGAATCAATCACTTGCCTGTGGAAAGAAAGGCAACAGACTTGTTTGCTGTTAGGGGTATAATGGCTTCCTCTGCCTTTCCTCAGCACTTAGAGCTGGAAAGTCATGACTGTGTCCTACTTAGGCTGGCCCAGTTCCATTTCTGATCAGGCTTGGTGTAGTGGGTAGCTGTTTCAGCTTTGATCTGAAAGTACTACCCCCATTGAGGCTTCTGGTAACTGCCATGCCTACCTATGACCTGCCCCTGAGACTGGGCTGAGATGGGAGACCTTAAGACCCGAGATCCAGATGTGCCGGCTCTTTCTGTTTCTGGTGATCCTGGATGCTGGATGGTAGAGAACCCAGCTGGACTGCCCCTCATCTCTCCTGGATCCTGTAACCAACCCCTTTACTAGCTGTAAGTTACCCCCCAAAATAAACCTCCTTTTTAACTACATGGAGTTGCCTTAATAAATCCTCCAGCAGCTTGGTGATTTGCAATAGGTTCTACTTCCCTGATGGTCTTTGATGTCCTTTTCTTGCTCCTCGCTCATTTGTCTGTCACATGTGGAATTTGCATATGACCTACCTCTCCACATTTTACTTCTGTTATCCAGTTTGGTTACAGGGTTGTGTTTGTGATCAAGGCTGAGTATTTTTAGCTTATCTCACTGGAGTACTGTGTGCTGAGTCCACTCACATGAGGGTACCCTCCATAGTTTTCTGCTTGTTCATGTTAGCATACATATGGTAATGATGTCTTCTTTACTTGATCCTTTGTGATTTCTTGTGATTTTTGCACCTTACACATACTTCTGCCATAGTTTCTATTATTTCCATCTAACCAGACCATATAAATTGTTTCTTCTCTAAACATCTTATACAGTAGAGGGTCCAACTCATCAATAGTGATTTTTTTCTTTTAAAGGCAGGGTCTTTTTAAAAATATTTATGTTTTTTTTTTAAATGTATGAGTACTCTGTCTGCAGGTATGCCTGCATACCAGAAGAAGGCATTAAATCCCATTATAGGCAATTGTGAGCCATCATGTGGTTGCTGGGAATTCAACTCAGGACCTCGGGAGGAACAGCCAGTGCCCTTAACTGCTGAGCCATCTCTCTAGTCCCTGAAGACAGGGTCTTAATTGTCATCAGAGAGGCTTCCTCCAGCAGCTGATGGAAGTAGATGCAGAGATCCACATCCAAACATTAGGCAGAGTCCAGGGAATCCTGTGGAGCAGGGGTAGAAAGGATTGCAGGAGCCAGAGGGGTTTAGGATACCAGGAGAACATGGCCCACAGAATCAAGAAAGCATGGCTCAGAGAGGCTCACAGATACTGAAGTGGCAAACATGGAGCTGGCAAGGGTCTGCCCTAGATTCTCTGCATACATGTTGTGGTTGTTTAGCTTGGGTGTTTTGTGGGACTATGTCCCTGAATCTTTTGCCTGCTCTTAGGACCCTTTTCCTCCTACTGGGTTGCCTTGTCCAGCATTGAAATGATGGTTTGTGCCTAGTCTTACCACGTTTTGTTATGCCATGTTCAGTTAATATCCCTGGGAAACCTGTTCTTTTCCGAAGGGAAACAGAGAAGCAGAGGATCTGGGGGAGAGGGGAGGTGGGGGGCACTGGGAGGAGTGGAGGGAGGGGAAGCTACATGGAGATGTATTGTATGAGAGAAGAATAAATAAAAAAGACAAAAAGGCCGGGCGGTGGTGGCGCACGCCTTTAATCCCAGCACTCGGGAGGCAGAGCCAGGCGGATCTCTGTGAGTTCGAGGCCAGCCTGGGCTACCAAGTGAGTTCCAGGAAAGGCACAAAGCTACACAGAGAAACCCTGTCTCAAAACAAACAAACAAACAAACAAACAAAAACAAACAAACAAACAAAAAAACAAAAAAAAGATAAAAAGAAAAATAATAACTACAGGGTCTTATGAAACCAGGCTGCACTTAAACTCACTACGTATTTAAGGATAATCTTGAAATTTTGATCCTTCTGTATTCAACTCCAAAGTTCTGGAACTATAGACATGTGTTATTACACTCAATTTATGTGGTGCAGGTGATTAACCCTGGGACCTTATATATGCCAGGCAATCAGTCCACCAAGTGAGATATATCTCAACCCAGTACATTTAAAAAAAAGCTCCGCTGGGCATTTTTCTGTCCTTTCCTCACACAAATAATAACAGAGTAGAATTCATTCTCTGAGCTTAGGAATGTTCTTGCAAGATAATTCGATAGAAGGTAGTTCCAGGACAACATCTACTGCTTTGTTCTAGAAGTTCTATGTGGTGTGGGGAAGCAGACTTCTGAAACAGCTGTCATATCTACACAAAGCAGCAGGGCAGCTCACTGAGCAATGCAAGGAAATGTCTGGGCTTTGGGGAAAATATGTCTTACAAGAGTTGCTCTATTTATGTTTATCTTTCCCTTTTTTCATCTATTTGTTTATTCATTTATTTTTGAGACAGTCTTCTGTGCTGCCTGCCTCATCCTCCCAAGTGCTGGGATTACAGGTATGCATCAGTACACCCAGGTCTTTGCTTATATTTTCTAACTATTTTTTTCAAGTAGTTAGAAAAACTAAATATCACAACAGTGAGTTCTGAGCTATATTTGTCGGATCTTGGCTATAAGAATTTAACATCAACCATGTCCCAAGGTGGTATATGAGTTTTTATAAAAGGAAAACTGGGGAAACCATTTCTTTCCTATGTGGTCCAATTTTCTTTGACAATAAGATGGGTAAATTCTCTTAAGTAGGGCCTAAGTTTTGTGCCCAAAGAGAGGAGGAATCCTCACCTTTTACACTTATTCATGGTCTTCTCCTCCTTTGGCACTTGTCCTACCATAGCCAGAGACTAACTTGGAAACAATGGCTCAGTCTCTTTCTGTGGTCTGCCCTCTGGACCGGTATGTGCATCCTCTTTTGTGAGTTCTTTCCCCGTTGGCAGGGAAATCTTCATGTCCATCTCTCCTTATGCCTGATCTCATTAGATTTATTTTGGCAGAAATGGTAAGGGAATTAGAAAAGCACCGTGTTGCTGCAGATTTAAAGCAGGCAACTCTTATCAGTACTGAAATTGATCTGTTTTTAAAATTAATTAACAATTAGCATACAAAGTAATGGGTTTCACTATGCCTTTCCCACACATGTATAAGACTGTGCTTTGCTGAAATTCAGCCCTCCATTACCCTGTCCTTTCCCCCTCCCCCATCATTGCCTTCCTCCCATAAAATAACCCCCTCCCCCACAAGTGCTTTCATATCTTATGTGTATGTTTAAATCTAGATTCTCTATATAAGAGAAACAACTTTGTATTTCTTTTCTGGTTTATTTCATTTAACATCATGATTTACAGATCCATCCAGTTTCCTGAGATTGATACAACCTCATTCCTTTTTATGACCGAATAAAACTCCACCTTGTATATAAATCCTACATTTTATTGTTTCTTTAAGAATAAGGGCCCAGGGGCTGGAGACTTAGCAGTTAAGAACTCTTGCTGCTTTTACAAAGGACACAGGTTCTGGTCCCAACACCCACATGGCAACTTACAGCCATCCATGATTTCAGTACCAGGAGATTCAAAACCCTTTCCCAGCCTCCATGGTCACCAGACAAACTCATCATTGTGCATATACATGCATATATAGAGGCAAAAATTTCATATACATAAAGTAAAAAAGAAATGATTCTTATAAAAGAGTAAGGGGCTAAATTATTTTAAATAAATTATCATCAATTACCAGGGTACAATTTCAAACTCTTCTAAATTTTCCATGTTACACACACACACACACACACACACACACACACACACACACACACACAGATGCTGTCTTTAAAAGATCTGAACAGTGATTTGCGCTGTTCAGCGCAAATTCAGCCACCTTTCTAGAAACTCTGTTACACTGAGAAGTATCCCTGTCACCAAGTGATAAGTGCAGTGCTTTTCCATGATTTTTATGTTACTAAGTTAGCAGCTGCATCAGGAAATACAAGTTCAATAATTTAGAAACGGCACAAAGACATAAGTAAATACAAGTTAGCACTGACCCCGAACAATCCCTTTAGCATAGTGTTTCCCAGTTCAGCAGTGACAGAAAAAAACAGCCAGAAAACACCATTTCCACACTTCCATACTACAAAACCAATTGCATTTGAGGAATTATAAAATCCTGTTGGATTTTGAGAAGAGAGGTGGTTGCTTTCTCTTTTTTTAATTTTTAAAAATTATTTTATTTTATATGTATATGGGTGCTTATCTGTGCACTAATGCATGCCTGGTATCCACGGAGGCCAGAACAGGGGATCTGATTCCCTGGAACTGTAGTGACAGAAGGTTGTGACCCATGTGGCCATTGGGAATTGAACCCTTGGCCTCTGGAAGTATAGCCAGTGCTCTTAACCACTGAGCTGTTTCTCTAGCCCTATAATGTCATTCTTACATAACACAAAAAATTTTTGAGTTTTTGTTTTACTAGAAGGTGTTTCTGATGATAAGCTTTTTCAGTAACATGACATTAACCAGAAGTAATTCTCTATCGTCTGAGACAGTAATAATATCTTTTTTATTAATAATAACACTAGAGATTCTTTGCTTTAATCATTTTTTAGCTTTTTGGTTTTTTTTTTTTTACATTCTTTAATTCCTCAAAAGAATCTCAAGTATGTAATAAGTTAATTCAAGGGAAAAATAATTTTATTTGGATTAGTACTGATGTTTAAGGATATTATTTGCTACATGTGGTGGTTTGAATAGGTATGGCCCCCATAGACTCATGTGTTTGAGTGCTTGACCAATATGGAGTGGTATTATTAGGAGGTATGGCCTTGTTGGAGGAAGTGTGTTACTGTGGAGCTGGGCTTTGAGGTTTCCTATGCTCAAGCTATATCCAGTGTGATATATAGTCTCTCTTTCTGCTGCCTGTGGATCAAGATGTAGAACTCTCAGCTCCTTCCCCAGCACCATGTCTGTCTGCATACCACCATGTTTCCCACCATGATGATAATGGACTAAACCTCTGAAGCTGTAAGCCAGCCCCAATTAAATGTTTTCCTTTACAAGAGTTGTCTTGGTCATGGTGTCTCTTCACAGCAATAGAAACCCTAACTATGACACTGTATTATTTTACTATTGTTCTCTTTTAAAAAAGGACATATATTGCTAAAACAAATAGAAAATAAAAGCCTAAGAGCTAATGTATGGGCTAGCGAGATGGCTCAGTGTTAGGTAAAGGTGATTACTGCTAAGCCTGATGACCCAAGTTTGATCCTTGAGTCCCACATGGTAGAAGGAGAGAACCAATTCCCATAAGTGTCCTCTGACCTCCACATTTGCATCATGGCAATATTTGCACCCCCAAATAAATAAATAAACAAATAAACAAATAAATAAATGTAGCAAAAATATTTCTAAAGAGGAGTTTATTGAAGTCATAATGAAGCACATTTTCTTTTACTAAAAGAATATATACTTAAAATTTAAATTTTGGCTTTTATTTATTTTTAATATTTAAAAATATTGAGATTATAGTTTGATTACAACATTTCTTCCTTCCCTTTATTCCCTTCAAATCCTCCCCTGTATCTCTCCTTCCTTCAAATTTATGACTCTTTTAAAAAAAAACCTAATTGTTGTATGCATATAAGTATATGTATATACATATATATTCCTAGATACAACCTGTATAATGCTACTTGTATGTATGTTTTCAGGGCTGATTATTTAGTACCCGATAGTGATTTGATAGGGGAAATGGGAAAAAGGAAGCCTCTTTAGGGAAGGGAGAAGATGGTAAATACAGAAGGAAGGAGGTAGATAAATTAATATTAAGGATGTCTGACAAAGCCACAAGGAATCATACTATTAACTATTTACCAATCCCCCAAAACT
>CABHPP010145380.1:2177-29410 GCA_902168425.1 Peromyscus attwateri
AACTTTAGTTGAAACTAAAACTTCATTGATGCTTGGTAAGTATGGATTAAAATTATCTCTAGACACATTCTTTTGGTCTTTTTGAAATATTCACCTTAAAAGCACAGTAAATGACAAGCGAATAGACATGCAAGTAAAGGGAGACAGAAAAATCAAACAGAATTTCAGATGGCATTGGAAACTCCTACTTAACACACTCTCTTTAGCATAGTTTTGAAAGTATAATTATGACAGCAACAAGTCTTTTTTCATCAACTATGAATTTAGGCTAATATATGACATGGTATAGATAAAAAAAAAAAAGACATCAAACAAAGGGACTGTGAGTCAAGCTCCCAAGAAAGGTACTTTGGGTCTGAGTTTGAGATTTCCTACAGTAAACTTTTCATGTGAGATCATGTGTGAAAAAATCTGTAAAGCAATAGAAGAAAGAATAAAATAAGGACATAAATAGTTAAAAATTGCATACAGTAAATTTAAAACAGGAATTATAAAATACAGAATGGGCATTGTTGGTGGTTAATCACTGTAGCAGACACAGAGCAATATGTAGTCAAAGAACACCCTGGGAGATCTTGGGAAGTAGAAATTAGGCCTCTCCATCCTTTGTGTACAACAAATATAGGACAATTCAACAATTAAATGAGCCCCACTCATTATCCAATGTAAAAATTCTATCTCCAGGGATGGGGTGTAGCTCAGTTGGCAGGGTTCCTAACATCCATGAATCTCTGGCACTGCATAAGCCAATTGTGGTAGCCCACTTCTATAATCCTAGCATTTGGGGCGTAGAGATAGGAGGATCTGAAGTTAACGGTCCAGGGTCAGCTCTGGATACATGAGATCCTGTCTCAAAACACACCAAAAACAACTTTCTTCTCTTACTGTGCATAATGAAAAATACTACTTCACCCCTTAATAGCTTTGCATTTTCATAGATAACCTGAAATACGGAAGTGGTTCTACATTGATTTCTTAGAGTTCACTTCAAAAAAGTTAGATGTCACTTTACCATAAATATTCTGAGAAATATGGGAACTTCTTTCCTGTAACAAACAGGTTTAAAATGGAGTATTGCTGGCACTGCTGTTAGTTGTGCAGAAGTAGTATAATGTCTCCTGGTGAATCCTGAAGCTGAGGACAATCAGTATTGGAAACTATCAGAGAGGAAGGATGGATGCTGTTCACATAGTGAGGTAAGCAGAGGTTCTCTGTGTGCAGAAGCACTGGACTGCAGGAATTTAAGAGACTGCATTCCTGGTATCTACTTAGAGCTTTATCATTGCATTGAAGCCCCTCTATATTACAACATTTTAGAACTGAATGGCTGTGGTATCCACTGGGCTGAACTTATTAGAAGGTAAAACATTCTTCTGGGGACCTCTGGACTATGGTGATATTGTGTTCCCCAAAATATTGTGCACCCTAATAAACTTATCTTGGGTCAGAGAACAGAACAGCCACTAGAAACAGAGGCCAGAAAATGGTGGCACACATGCCTTTAATCCTATCACTTGGGAGGCAGAGATCCATCTGGATCTCTGTGAGTTTAAAGCCACACTGGAAACAGCCAGGCATGGTGACTCACGCCTTTAATCCCAGGAAGTGGGCCTTTAATCCCAGGAAGTGATGGCAGAAAGCAGAAAGGTATATAAGGCGTAAAAACCAGAAACTAGAAGCTTTTGGCCTGGTTAAGCTTTCAGGCTTTCAAGAAGCAGTTCAGCTGAGATCCATTTGGATGAGGACTCAAAGGCTTCCAGCCTGAGGAAACAGGATCAGCTGAGGAACTGGCGAGGTGAGGTAGCTGTGGCTTGTTCTGCTTCTCTGATCTTCCAGCATTCACCCCAATACCAGGCCCTGGGTTTGTTTTTATTAATAAGACCTTCTAAGATTCCTGCTCCACTGGACTAACCAAGGCAGCAGACCCAGCACTTCTCTTTCTCCGTCAGCTCTTCCACCTTCAATGACATGTACCACCAGCACAAAGCAAAATCCGCATGAGTCCGGAAAACCAACGTCCCTACACAGAGTGCAAACCCTTGTATCTAAAACCTTATGACAGTCTCACCCACCAGCCTCTGGATGCCAAGTGTATAGTATCATTTACACACTAATGAAGAAAATTATAGAAACTGGGCACCTAAATATCCACATTGGTCTCTGCTTCCTTCACACATTCCACTGACATAAAATAAGGACATTTAAAGAAGAATTGATTCATCATAGCCCTGAGATGAGATGAGAGAGCAATAAATAGCAGGTCAGAGGTCACAACCGCTGTCTTGCCAATGGAAAGCCAGACAGATAATACTGACAGATCACCTAGAGCAGACATTAACATTCCAATAAATCAATAGGACAGTGGGGAAAGAAAAGTGGAGAGACAGCCAGGGAAAGAGTGCTGACACAAAGCTACCGAGAAGAGGGTAAGAATTAGCAAACGCCCGACGAGTCATCAACAAGAATATCTCTGTGCTGCCCTTGATCCTGGGCTCTCCTACCAGGGACTATCATCTCAACACGCGTGGTGACTGGTCACCTGGGGTTTATTGGGCTTGTGTAAACCGGGATCTCTACCGGTTCCCAGACTTCCTGAACAAACATAAAATCAACAATAGCAGTAAAGCACAGAATATTCAGACTTTCAATGTTACTAGACAGTAGAGCATATCATGCTTATCAAATGTTGGAAATACCTGAATTTCCAAATGTAGGAGCACAATGGAATACCATTCAGTTATAATAATGAATGAAATAAACACTATGAATTGATATATATTTGGTATATTACCAAGTTGTGCTACCACCACAGCACAAATAAATGTATATTATACATTATACAACCTTTAAGAGAAAAGATATTACATCCCACACAAGCACATGTATCATTCTTCCTTTTAAATTTTATTATTATTGTGTGTGATACTGAATAATATGAAGTGGGGGAGATACATGTGCCATGGTGCATAAATGGAGGTTTATTTCCATTTATTTCAATGGAAAATATTACAACATCTGTCCATTCTCTCCTACATTTACCTGGGGTCCAAGGATCAAACTCAGTCTCCATCCTTGCACAGCAAGTGCCTTTACCCACTGAGCCATCTTGCTACTCCTCCATCTTTACAGAATTTGGTGGAAATAAGAAAACAATGAAAGTGGTTACCTACCCCAAGACAGGGGACACAGGTAGAATAAGAGGAAATTACTTCTTTCTAGAATTCTGTAATATTTTATAATTTTAAAATAAATAAAATGAAGTCTTCTAAAAGTGAAATCAATCTAACACAGACCCTAACTCTTTTTCAAATGTTTAAGACAATCATGCTGAAGATGAGAATAAGGAGGAAGTATAGTAATGTCTGAACACACTGTTTTCATCATGTGCCCCAGACTGGGGGCTTGTGGTAGGGGTGGTGCCATGAAATACAAGCAGATCCAGAACTACTTTCATTAGAGTTTTAAAATTGCATGATTAAAGCAATTCTTCAAACTATTTCAACAACAGGATTAGTAAATGAACTGATGTTTTAGTGAAGCAAGACTCACAGTAGAAAAAAAGATACATACATGTGTGGACTAGAGGTTCAAAACATTATTGTTGTGATTTCATGAATTCATTGTTTATACATGGATATGAACACATACATACATACACGTGTGTTCATGTGTTCTAACTATATTTGTTTCCTAGAATCAAGAACAGCCCAGTGGCTGCCATAAGTATCTCTGGAACACAGATGTTGGTCTCTAACTGTTCCCAACTAAAATATATCAGGGATCCTCAGAGAGATGTTGGACTCTAGAGCTGGCACAGGGAAGCTACAAAATAAGTGTCAAACATGATGTTAAAAGGGTTAAGTCCAGAGCTAAGGTACAAGATGAACTCTGACTATGATAATATGGGACAATCACATTTTTAATGTTGGAAATACAAAGAAAGATGTAAGAGCCAAAGTGTGTAATGACTGAGAAAATATGGAACCATTTTGTCATTAAAGCAACTCTGCACATAACGAGCTAAGACACGTGTGCCTTTCCTGATAATACATAGTTAAATAAAAATGTTTGGGGAAGAAGGCTGGAATCTTGCTTCTAAAAGCATACTGAGAGTGTATTGGTAAATATGGAGGAAATGCTGGCATGGGAAACTTAGCATTTTGTAGCCTTAAAGATCAAGGTTGACTCAGATAAGAACCAGTAAAGGATCCTAAGTTTGAAGGAGGATATTGATGAGAATTTGATTGTCTTTTTAAAAGGTAATTGTTGTGAAATATTATTAGTTCATAATATTATTACTGTTATTGTTTTAGAAGAGCCCCCTCAGATCTGCCCTTTTGAAATTTGGCACAAGAAGGACATAGTGAGGATGAGGAGAGATTTGAGAGTAAAAATTGTTAATCTATAAGTGGACAGTAATCTAAGTAACATCAAACTGTTTAATTATTACAGACTAGATGGTATACTTGATTTTCAGTACCACTAAACTGTAAAAATTACGAAGGAATGTCTTCCACATGAGACCTATTAGTGAGAACCGGTGACACTGGGATTCTAGAAAAGAACTATCAATGCCCTCAGTTCAGGAAGAAATAGTATGTGCACTGTGTTCTATTCACCCAGAAATTACAGGTAAAAACAACAGAAACACTTCAGAAATGTGCTTCTCACAAACACACTGTAATGTCAGGAGGAATTTGCCAGAAAAATCAGTGCATTTAAGAAAATAAAAAAAGAAATGAAAATAGATCCAGTTTATTGGATTTAATACTGAAGTACAGTTTAAAAAAAAAAAAAAAAGACAAGTATCGGGTTTGTTCAGCAAAATGGCTCAGCAGGTAAAAGTGCTTGCCGCCAAGACTAATGACCCAAATGTGATGTCCGAGACCCACCTGATTGGAGGAGAGAAATGACTCCTGAAAGTTGTCCTCTGAAGGACAGAATCACAGACCCATGTGTCTGTCCCCTACTTCCCCCAATACAAATAAGTAAATGTAAAATGAGATAAACGTTTTAAAAGAGCCAGAGTAACAGCCAGTGTTTTGCAAGGTTAAAATTTGTTGGATCAATCACAATGAAAACACTCCAGCAAATGTCTTCTACAAGACAATTAAATGATGTGGAGGTTTATATTATTTATAAAGTTATAGATTCAGAAAGGAAGTGTCTGTTCAGTTACCCTCTGGGAATAACAATTTTTCTCAATTTTGCATCTAACATTTGTCATATTAAACTTTTCAGTGTGTGTTAGAAGCCCTAGTCTGTCTTGAACAAACTGCCCATGACCTCATGTATCTCACCAAATAGTTAAAAAATCACCTGAGTGTTGTTTTGCTCTTCCTCTTCTCTGGTGACTATTTCTGATCCCTGTAGTCAAGATGATCTGTTATCCCTCCTGCCCTTTTGGTTGTGAGCCTTAGCCTTCAATGAATGAGTTATCTCTTCATCCCTATGCATTAATCTTCTGCCCAGGTGTTTCGGGATTCCTGCATCTTGCTCTGACTTTGATCTTAGTTTTAGCAGTTGAGAGTTAAAATCTGACTCTCTTCGCCCTTTGTTCTAGTGATCTGTGTCCTGCTCCTATGCTGGAGCTCCTGTATCAAATATCCTTGATATGCTGGCCACATGGAATAACTCATTCTACAACCCTGTTGGTTCCCACTCTGTGGAAGGACACCCATCAGTGCTCTCTATTTCCCACGCTCTACATGCTGCTGACTCCCATAGTCACTTTTTGGATCAGTTCAACATTCACAACATTGCTTTATTTCCTTAGATCACCCTGGTATCTTTG
This sequence comes from Peromyscus attwateri, assembly GCA_902168425.1. Taxonomy (NCBI): domain Eukaryota; kingdom Metazoa; phylum Chordata; class Mammalia; order Rodentia; family Cricetidae; genus Peromyscus; species Peromyscus attwateri. The sequence goes on from CABHPP010145380.1 coordinate 7,972, forward strand.
ATTTGGAAAGTGGATCTAGCCATCAAACGAGCATCTACTTCCAGAACTTGGTTTTTCTGTCTTATTTAATCTCTAGAGAAAAGAAAAAAGCATGCCTCTCTTTACCCTGCATCTCCTTCCCTTCCTTGTAACTGAACCTTGGCTTTTGTAGGTTGCTGCCACTGCTTCTCTCTCTTCAACTGCCATTTTTGTGCTGATTGCACAGGGAGAAGAGGACACAGTCTCCCTCTGACTCTATGTCTCTACACCATGAGTCTCCTGTCCACTCTGCATTGCACATACACTTGAGGATGTTCAGTCCTGGTTTTGGCTGCATCAACTCCAACTCTATTGAACTATGTCCCCATCAGCAATCTTTGTCATCTTGTCTTTATTTTTCCCTGCTCCAAACTCCCTGTCCTGATCACAGTCCTCAGAGGTTTTCCATTTCTTGGTAGGTATACTGGAGTCAAGACTCACTAGTGGATTTGATACAACCACTGCCACTGACCTTGGTGGCCCTCTATCTATAAACTGTAGAAGAAATTCCATTTCATCAAGCCAATCCTTAGAAAAGAGAGCATGTTTGAACTGTTTGAAGACTTTTAGTCATCTCAAGTGTCACATACATATTTAGTAATACCAACAATGAACTTGCCCTGTTCCCAAGGAGGAATAGTTGAGAAATGACCTTTAGTGTAGAATTTCAAAGATGATGGACTCTGTTATTCTTTGATTATGATTTTGTCTTTCTCTTGTCGGACTTGCACAAGTCACCTTAGTGTGCAGTAAGTGCTATGTGCTCTGGGTGATAAGATCACAAAATCCAATTAGAAGTGGGGGCTGTGGGAAAAGTAATGAGGCTCTACACTGAGCACACTGTGACAGGTGCAGCGTTACAGAAATCACACATGCATGCCCCATAGCAGTAGATGTGCTGCGTGTGTTCCTTTTTATAAATTTTTACCCAATGCATGAATATTTGCTATATTGTCATTTCAACATGAACTGACTTTTTAACCTAAGTTTGTTCCTGCTACACTTACCACCAGTTACCATTATTTCTGACCATTATGAGATTATCAGGAAGCTGTCTTTGATGCTGGAGAAAATGAATGCTTCAGCAATGTAAAATGGTGATAATTCATATGACTTTGAGTTCTGGCCCCACATGGAATCTTATTTTAATTTTCAACTTACTTATCCTTAAATGAACTATGAAAACCTCATTAAAATTAGTCATAAATGATTTGCTTAGGTACGTGAACCAAGTGTCTGACAGACAGGTGGTAGCTTTGACTTTTGAATGCAAAATTTATGAACCTGGGTGTCTTTCACTTTTTATTGTAGTCTTTCATGTATTCTTGAGTTTGATTTTGAAATTTTAACATAGGTCCAGTAAATCTATACTTTTTGGAGTATGTGCTAATTGTTAGATTTCAGGTGCTTTCTTCCCACAAAATAATATTGAATATTATAAATAAAAAGAGAGGCCTATATTTCAACTTTAAAACTCTATTTTCTTAAACACACACACACACACACACACACACACACACACACACACACAGAGAGATTCATCTTCCTATGATGATGATTCTTCTCCTTCAAGTGTTAGCCCCTGGTTCTTATTATGTGATCAAGAAGCCCTTGAGTTATGGATACTGAGATTCATTCCTGGCTTCCTACTTCTCAATGGAAAACCCTGCTTCAGGGTGGAATTCAGGAATAGGTCCATGTCATTATAACTCCATTTTGAAGATTTCCTTCCAGCTAGCAGGGATGCAGAGCCTCTCTTTCAGCCAAACTTGAAGTTAATGGTGAGGAGGGAATGGAGTATCTGGAGTCATTTCGTGCTGCAGCCTGAAGGAGCCTTTCTATGAGAATGGAGTAACTGCAAAGCCAGAGGGTCCGTGAGGAAAAGAAAGCAGGACTTAGTTGGTTCACAGTTTGAGGGTACAGCCATTTGGGTAGGGGAGTCATGGTGACAAGAGCTGTTCTAGTTATGGTGATAGGAGTGTGAGATAGCTGGTCCCATTGTGTCCACAGTGAACAAGAAGCATCTGTGGGTGTGTGCATGTGGGGGTGTGGGTTCTCAGCAGGATTTCTCCTTTTTCCATTTTTTTTTTCACTTTACGACCCCAGCCTATGAGGAGGCACATTCAGGGTGGCCCTTCCTACCCCAGGTAAGTAGTTCTGGAAACACCCTTACCCATATGCCAGGGGCATGTCTCCTTGGTGTCTTCAGACCCAGTCAAGTTGACAGTAATCAACTATCATGGTTAGTGAGAAACAAACAACACCTGGAGGCACCATTTGACCTCAGAAGCAGTGTTACCAAAGCAAGGTCAATTGATGCTCTTTGCTGTCCAGGAATCAATAAATTGTCTCTCTAGACATAACAGATTATGTTTTATTATTACCTATAGTAGAAAGAGATTGGATGTTGTGGAGGATTTGTTTACACTATGTGAAGATGTGTCACTGTGGTTAGTTTAATAAAGAGCTGAATGGTCAATAGCTAGGCAGGAGAGAATAGGCAGGACTTCCAGGCAGAGAGAGAAACTCGGGATGAATCTGTGCAAGTGATGCCAGTGAGACACCTAAGAAGCTGGACATATGATGCAGAGGAGAGGTAACCGAGTCTTGTGCCAGAACGTAGATTAATAGAGACAGGTTAATTTAAGTTATAAAAGTGAGTTAGGGAAAAACCTAAGCTAAGCCCAAGCTTTCATAGTTAATAATAAGCCTCTGTGTCATTATTTGTGAGCTGGTGGCCCAAAAGAAAGGTCCAACTACAGATGGGAGGGCATCTTTCAAAGCCTCCTCCTTGAGCACTAGCTTTCAGAGTACCAGAAGGGAAATGCAAGCTGCCAATCGAGGAAAGCAATCACCAGTCCTTCCCAGGTGTGACGCCTATGAGCACAACAACCAACAAGACAGGAAATTCCTAAAGGTGTTGTGCTGTCACTTACATCAGAGAAGTCACCGCCGCTGTCTAAGTTGACTTATGGCCCATATGACAAAGGAAAGATCATGCCTGGCACTGGAAACAGTAAAATCTGTGGATAGTGTGTTCATGGATCTTAGAGGGGAACCTACTGCTGCCATTTTCCTAAGCCAGGATAATCTTAACTGCACTCTAAACACTTATCCTTATACCCATAGGTAAGTGTAGATCTCAGCCCTTATTAAAGTAGTTTATTGCAGCAGACAGAGACCATTACAGAAATCCACAACTGGTCAAAATGCAGACTACAATTGTCTGTGTGGTGCTTAGCCTTATTTGGTACATCTACAACAGAACCCTAAATATAAGGTTTGGGGAACATCGCAAAAGAAGGGGAGGATGGACTTTACCTTATAAACCAGAGGACCAGGAAGTCTGTGGGCAGATTGTGTCTTCTAGATATGTTAGGGAAGCTACACCCATGAAATGTCAACATGATGTTTAGAAAGAGAACCCAAGTTCACATTCCAATTAGGGTGGGGAGAATCTAGTGGGATGCCACCCTTAGATGAAGAGCTATAGGCAGCTAGGGACTGCTGAGAGAAGAATAGTCAGCCTTCCCCAGGGATGAGCAAGCAATAGGCATCCAATACTAAGCAGTCAGTCCTCAAAACACACACATACAAGTAACACTAAATGGACTCAATAGGTTGTGTCTATATATTTATTCATATATATATATATATGATTATATATACACTGTGAAAATAAATAATGCATTCCCATGGACAGAGAACTTGCTACTAAATCCCACTCAAGATGTTTTGGTAACTGACAAGAGCTGGAATGGTTTTAGAGTCATTCTCTGACTTTCTTTGAAGCTAATTTAGATTTAAGAAGGACTGGGGTGCTTTGTCTAATAACTGTTATATATATTAAAGGAAGTTATTAAAGAAAGAGGTCATGAATCTGAGAGAGAGGAAGGGAATATAGGAAAATAGAAGTGATGCAATTAGATTTTAATTAAGAAATGTTAATAAAGATAACATATGAATAATATATCTTAATCTTTTCCATTTTCTAGAATGAGTGTAATGGTATAATAAAATTACCTCAAAACAAATATCACACAAGTTTTATTTGTTTAATAAGTAATTAGAATTATTTGCAAGTTCCACAAGATAGTATTAACTTCTTTCCTTGATTTTTTTTTGGTTTTGTTTTTGGTATTAAAATATTTAGTTCTCTTAACAGTGCACCCCAAGTTTTCTTTTACTGTAAAATAAATAATGCATTCCCTTGGACAGAGAACTTGTTACTAAATTCCACTCAAGATGTTTTGGTAACTGACAAGAGCCGGGATGGCTTTTGAGTCGTTCTCTGACTTTCTTTGAAGCTAATTTAGATTTAAGAAGGACTTGGGCGCTTTGTCTAAGTTGAGACATGATGGACAACACTTATCCTTTTATATTGATTTCCAGACTAGATGAAGAGAACTTTGACATAGACTTACATCAGAAGACAGCTCTCTTCATGATTAGTTGGTGGGTATTTCATTATTAAAAGAGCCCACCAGCCTTCTTAGCATGCATTTGTTATCACTGCTGCTCAGGAAGCTGAGGGAGGATGAGCCCTGGAACCTAGGGGTCCAGGCCAGGCTGGGCAAGAAAACAAGACCCTGAAAAACAAAACAAAACAAAACAAAACCCTGTAATTTAAATGAGATCTCATTAAGGTGCTTTTGATTCTGAATATTTGGTGAGATTAAGCCCTTGGTCTTCTCAGGCTAAAGTCTGCTAAGTTTAGGGAAGTTGAAGCATGTAGAAAAGGATGGAGGTGGTGATAGGAGTCATCTTTAATTAAAAGAAGACAGAATGGGTTTGGGGAAGATGGCTCAGCCAGGTAAGATTGCTTACTCTTGAAGCATAAGGATCTTAGTACAAATCCCCAGCACTCATAAAAAGAGCCAGATATGATCACTTGTGCCTTTAACCCCAACATTTCAGGATGGAGACCCACATATCCAGAGAGCTCGATGGCCATCCAGCCTAACTAGGAGGGCTAAGCTTCTGGTTTGGTGATAAAGCCTGCCTCAAGTCAGTAAGGAAGTGATAGATTGTCTCTGTAGATTTCCCCATCATAATCTTGATGCCCCTTGCTCATAGAATCCCTCTTCCCTCTCTTCGACTAGACTCCTGGAGTTCTGCTTGGTGCTTGGCTGTGGATCTCTGCATCTGCTTCCATCAGTTACTGGATGAAGGCTCTATGATGACAGTTAGAACACTCACCAATCTGATTACCAGGTGGGCCAGCTCAGACACCCTCTCAACTATTGCTAGTAGTCTAATCTGGAATCATCCTTGTGGATTCCTGGGAACTTCCCTAGTACCAGGTTTTTCCCTATCTGCATGATGTCTCCTTCTATCAAGTTATCTAGCGGGAACTCAGGAACTTTAGACCAACACCTGTGGAGCCTGCATGGGACTGGACTAGGTCCTCTGGATAAGCAAGACAGTTGTGTAGCTTGATCTGCTTAAGTGACCCCCTAACAGTGGGATCAGGATCTATCCATAGTGCATGAGCTGGCTTTTTGGAGCTCATTACCTATAGTGAGACACTTTGCACAGCCTTGATGCAGGGTGGAGGGGCTTGGACCTGCCTCAACTGAATGTACCAGGATTTGCTCACTCCCCATTGAAGGCCTTACCTTTTTGGAGGAGGGGATGGGGGGTGGGTTGGAGCGGAAGGCTGGGGGGAGCAGGAGGAGGGATGAGAGAGGATCTGTGGTTGGTATGTAAAATGAATAAAAGAATTCTTAATAAAGAAAAGAAAGAGTAATAGAGAAAGACACTTCCCATCTTGCTCTGCCTTCCTCGTGGATACGCATATTCACTCACTCACATACTGCATTACTTACTCTAAATACACACAAAAATAAAATGTGAGGGAAGATAGAGAGCTGCATAAAAGTCTGGGGGGAAATGATATATTTACAGGAACTTGAAAAAATGGTATTCATGTGACTCTGAATAATTTGTTGACATGTAAAACCTGTGTGTCACTTAGGACTTTTGGTGGAAATGAGAATGCATCCCAGCAAGTCAGGGACATCCTTTTCCCTTTCTTCATCAATGTAAAGTCCTAAAGACTAAATTCTTGGATTCTGTCATTGTCTATTCTTGATACTATGACAAAATACCATGGACCAGGAAACTTGTAAACAATAGAAATTTATTGCTTACAGTTCTGGAAGTAGAAGAAGCAAATAGCCCTCCCAACTTCACTAACAAGGTTACTCATGACCCTTTTAAGAATGTCATAATAGTGGTTAAGTTTCAATATGTGGATTAAGTGACACACACTTTGAGACTGCAGCAGGTTGTGAAGGGCAAAGTCTTATCTTGATAGGTTCATTAATTCTGTTCTAACAGAAAGCTGAAATGGATGTTACTTTACCCCAAATTATCATATTTGGTTAGGAGTAAGCAGTAGGAATAAAAGTAGGCACTCATGTGTGTGTCTTCCCTTATTAGATGAATAATTCATGTGTGTATTTTCAAATAAATCCTCTGCATATTCAAGTGATGAATTGCCATCATTACACAAAATAAAATTCATAAAAAAGCATCTTTGACAAAATATTGTTAAGGAACTTATCCCTTCATGCCTGTCTAAATATTAGTCAAATAAAATATGCATGATTCTATTATTCAGTGGAATAAACATGTAATTTACAAATTGAATTTAATTAGCATTCTGTGAACTATATATGAAAGTTGGATTAGGGAAATGATAATGGTATTTAGAAGCCATTTTCAATTTCAGAAAGTGGATTGTATCCTCTCTGAAGGACAGAATGGCTGTGCTCTGCTTGGAGTCTGGAGGAGGCCAGTTCTATTGTCATGCTAAACAGAGAAATAGATTATCATTTAGATGACTATCCCTACTGAATAAGAAACCAATTTTAGACTTTAAATTTTATCAGAGTGCATGTTATAAGAGTGACGTATTAATGTCTTTATTCCTCCTAATGATATATTTCTTTTAAAGATATCATATAAAAATTTAGAAATAATAGTTATTTTTAGGAAGGATTATTTTTCTCTAGACATTCATGTACCTGTCTCTTGAAAGACCACAGTCTTAGATTTGGTTCTCCCAGAGTGGTATATTTCTAAGAGTCAAAACATGCTCAATTGTTCCAAAGGACCTAGATCAAATATTGCTTCTGCTGTAAATAAAATGGTAAATTTTGAAACATGTAAGACCACCCAATCAAATATGAAAGCTCCATCTATTAGAAGCAAATAAAAGTAAAATCTAGTAGCTTCCATAGGCTGAGTATGTCTTCTTTCTATTACTTGTGCAAGAAGTGTTTCAGATTTTGGATATTTTTAGGATTCTAAAGTGTTTGAATATACATAATAAGATATATTGGGGATGAGACTGAAGTCTGAACATGAAACCATTGTTTCATATATGCCACATACTGGCACCCTGAAGATAATCTGTATAATGCTTTTATTTTAATTTTTTCCAGTGCTTGGGGTTGGAATACCAAGTAAATACCATTGATCTACATCTCTAGTCCTTATGTATAAAATGCTATTAGTAATTTTGTAAATGAAACTCTGCATCATGTTGACACTCAAACAGTGTGGGATTTGGGGATTGGAGATGCTCAACTTTGATCTGTTTTAATATTCATTGCTTCAAAGAGCCCACCTCAAACTTGATGACTTCCAACAAGTGTCTTGTATTACTGGAATCTCTCATGTAGCTAGGCTTCACTGGCTTTTGCAAGGCAGGTTGTACAGAGGGAGACAGAATTATCTTGTGGATTTTAAGCTCATGTGTGTGTTACATGAGATGGACATGCTCACTGGGATAGGGCTAGCCTCAACTACTATCTCCTTCCTACTTCTGTCCAGTGACATTAGACCCCATCTAAATGCTTATGTTCCCACAGTCATTCTATCTCAATTAAGTGACAGTGTACACACAACTCTCATGCTTGGAGTTGCAGATATATTTAGAATCACATGGCAGCTTTTTCACAATCTCTTCTTTTACCTGGCAATATATACATGCTTCTTACTTGTCTTTTCAGGACTTAACAGCCCATTTCATTTTATCAGTGTATAACATCCCATTGAATGGCTATATCATATTCTGTTTATCTACTCATCTAGAGAAGGATATATTGCTAAAAAGGTACATTTTATGAAAGACGACTTAACTAATATTGGGATGGGTTTATAGAAATTCTTCTGATAATAACAACACAATAAGAGAATTATGAATTCCAGGGAGATACTGAACTAGTGACTACTTCTTTTTAAGTTTTTAACCTTAATAGAGAGGTAGCAGGCAACTAGAGCTTGTGTACAGCTCTAATAGAGTGCTTGTATAGCATACACTGGGCCCTAGTGATTAAGTCCCCACCCCACAAATAAATAAGCAAATAAACACAGAAGTTGGAGATTAATATTTCCTTTTCTTTGTCCTTTTCTCTCTCTGCATGGAGTTATGAGCTGTGATATCAGATTAAAAGACACAGGTCTTTTAATATGCTGTCATATTTGATAGGCCAGCTTGATCTAGTTCAAAGCACAAAATGCCACTTGGTGGAAGTTCAGTGTGTGGGAATATTTAGATGCCATAGTGATTGGAATGTGTGACTGAATCCAGCCTCCTTGAGGTTCTGAGGGTCAAGCAGAACTCTTATTTATCTTCTGACCATTACTGACCCTGTGAGATAATATTTAACTTCCCAATGCTACTGAAGACCAATCCAGCCTTGTGGATGGCTGCTATGGCACTTACTCACTGTGCCCAAAACTGGGGAGCAGGCCAAAGGGACTTGGATGTTACATTTCTCTTTGATAGATCGAATTCAGTCTTGAGTGCTGCTGTCAGTCTGCAGTGGGGGGCTCTTTCTAAACCAGTGCTAGGCTAACAGCCTGCAGATATCTGCTTATTTAATAGTCGTCTCTATCTTTGGGATTGGTAGCATTAAGATTGTAATGTTTAGAGAAGCCAGTTAACTAACAAAGCAGAAAATAACCCAGCTTAACTAGCCTCAGAGCTCCCAAAGAGGCCTGATTCCCAGCAAGACACTTTCCCTCCCATGGTTAAACTATTTTAATGAAATTACTTTACAGTGAAATGTACTAGGTGTAACTTAACACTGTGGCACTAAATAGAACTAATTAGGGGCTAGAAATACACACAAACACACACACACACACACACACACACCTGAGATCAAGGCAGAAAATGTACCTGTAAGCCCCCAAATCTCTTTGTGCTTCCCACTGTAGACATCCTAACCATTTACCCTCACCTGAAAGGAAGTACCAGTCAGACTTCTTATGATAGCTATTCTTGGTGGTCAACTTGGTTATATCTGGAATGAGTTATAATCCAGAAATGGAGGGTACACTTGTGATCCAGGTCTTGAGGCAAGAAGACAACACTTCTTTAATACAAACCTTGAGGCTGGAAGGCTCACCTTTAATCTGAGCCACACTTTCTGCTGGATGTCTTTATAAGGACAATGGAAGAAGGAATGGTTTGTTCTTCACCTGCTTGCCCTTGCCTCATCAGCACATCCATTCCATCATTGTTATTGGAGCCTACTGCTTTGGTATTCCAACATATATAGAAGACCAGCTAGGACACCCAGCCTCGTGGGACTGAGCAGCTACTAGATTCTTGAACTTTCCATTCACAACTAGCCATTGTTGGACTGCAACCTATAAGTTATATATGTATATATATGGAGAGAGAGATTCATTCCATAGGTTCTGTGACTCTAGAGCACCCTGACTGATATACTTCTTTTCATCATAAATGTATTCTATATGTTCTTACAGAATGGGATGTAAGTGAACCACACATACTGGGTTATTCCACATTGGTACCACTTTCCTGAATATAATGCTAGAGGGATTCAGCTGATTTCCTAGCTGGCAGTATTCATATCTTGTTCATTTTTCAAAAGCTATCTTTTCATTTCAAGTAATGTTTATGGCTGACACTATGATATTTCAGTACATGTATACTAGAGACAGTGATCAGGGTAATTGTTTTTGTTTTGTTTTGCTTTGGTTTTTGGGTCATGGTCTCGTTGTGTAGCCTTGGACAGCCTGGAATTCACTATGCAGAACCAGGCTGACTTCAAACTCATAGAGACCTGTTTGCCCATACCTTGGACCACTGATTGAAGGCTGGCACTGCCACACCAGCATGGGTAATTGGTATAGCCATCAATTTAAACACTTATTTGTTTGTGTTTGGAAAATTCAAGATGTTCTTTATTAGCTATTTAGATGATGTAATTAACTGTTGTCAACCATCACTCCCCTGCTGTGTTATAGAATGTTAGAAGCTATACCCCCTGTCCAAATGTAGTGCTATATGGTATTCCATCATAGAAATATACCACAGTTCATTCATTGATTCTTCTATAGATATTCATCTAGGCTTTCCAGCTTTATACAGTTAAGATCAAGCTACAATAGATATTCTTAGGCAATTTTGTTTGGTTTTGGTTTTCGAGAAAAGGTCTATCTACATATCCTTTGCTGTCCTAGAACTCATTATATAGACCAGGCTAACCTTGACCCCACAGAGATCTATATGCCTCTGCCTCCTGAGTGCTGGTATTGAAGGTGTACTACCATGCCCATCTCCTAAATCTTGTTTAAAAACATTGATTGATGGATTGACTCTAAGCATGGGAGGGACTCAGGGCCTTATCCATGCCAAATAAATGGTCTACCATCAAGCCACAACCCCAGTTCTGTAATTAATGTTAAGATGAATACATGCCTTATTGAAAATAAGACAAACAGCTTAATAAGAATCTCTAAAGATATACCTACCATATTTAAAGACTTGGCTTAAAAAGCCAGAAAGGTCACAAACAAGGAATCCAATGATGCAGCTCAGGGCCTTGAAAATATAGAGACAGAATAAAACTGAAGATGGGAGGAAATGACACACAGTGGGGCAGAGCTAGGGACACACAAGCAAGCAGACAAAACAATAGAAAGAAGCCATGAATTTAACACTGGTTCTCTGAAAAGATAACAAGATTGACAAATGAATTAGATTAGGCAAAATAACAGAAAGAGAGAGACAGAGAGACAGAGAAAGAGACAGAGACAGAAAGACAGAAAGATAGAAAGACAGAGAGAGACCCCAAATTAATACAACTAGAGATGATCTGTCCTCCATTAAGCTGGAAAACATGAGAACTAGATGAATTCCTACATATAGCTGAACCACTGAAGTTTTAAACCAAAGAGAGATCAGTAAGTTAAATAGAGACATACTAAACAAGGAGGTTTAAACAGTAATGAAAAGTTTTCTGAAATCCAGGATTCAGATAGATTCACAACAGTTTTCTACCAGACTTTCGAGGACAAACTACCACCAATACTTTTATGTTTAGGTATATCCCCTGCATCCCTAATCTCTCCAAGACTTTTATCACGAAGTGGTGTTGGATTTTTGTCAAAGGATTTTCAGCAACTAAGGAAACAACCATGTATTTTTTATTCAGTTTGTTTATACAGTGGATTACATTGACAGATTAGCATATATTGAACCATCCCTGAATCTCTGGGATGAAGCCTACTTGGTCATGGTGGATGATCTTTTTGATGTGTTCTTGGATTCTGTTTGTCAGTATTTTATTGAGTATTTTTGCATTTATGTTCATAAGGGAAATTGGTCTGTAATTTTCTTTCTTTCTTGGATCTTTGAGGGTTTGTGTGTAAGAGTAATAGTGGCCTCATATGATGAAGTCTGCTAGAATTCTGCTGTAAAACTATCTGTCCCTTGGCTCTTGTTTGTTGTTGTTGTTGTTGTTGGGATACTTTTAATGACTGAGTCTATATTTCCTTGGGGGTTATCAGTCTATTTAAATTGTTTATCTGATCTTGATTTAACTTTGGTAAGTGGTATCTATCAAGAAATTTGTCCATTTGTTTTCAATTCTTCAATATTGTGTAGTCCGGGGTTTTGAAGTATGACCTAATGATTATCTGGATTTCCTCAGTGTCTGTTGTTATGTCCCCCTTTTCATTTCTGATTTTGTTGATTTGGATATTCTCTCTCTGCCTTTTAATTAGTTTGGGCAAAGGTTTATTTATTTTGCTGATTTTCTCAAAGAACCAACTCTTTGTTTCAATGATTCTTTGTATTGTTATCTTTGTTTCTATTTTATTGATTTCAATCCATAGTTTAATTATTTCCTGTCATCTACTCCTCTTACGTGTGTCTGCTTCTTTTTGTTCTAGAGTTTCAGGGGTGCTGTTAAGTCACCAGTTATGAGATCTCTCCAGATTCTTCACAAACGCAATTAGTGCTAAGAACTTTCTTCTTAGCACCGCTTTCATTGTGTCCCATGTGGTCAGTTTTGGAGAAGGTTTTATGAGGTCCTGAGAAGGTATATTCTTTTGTGTTTGGGTGAAATGTTTTGTAGATATCTGTTAGGTCCATTTGAGTCATAACATCTGTTAGTTCCGTTATTTCTGTTTAGTTTCTGTGTGGCAGACCTGTCCATTGGTGGGAGTGAAATGATAAAGTCTCCTACCATTATTGTGTGGGGTTCTATTTGTGGTTTAAGCTTAGGAATGTTTCTTTTACAAATATGGGTGCTTTTACATTTGGGGCACAGATGTTCAGAATTGAGACATCATCTCGGTGGACTTTTCCTTTGATTAATATGAAATGCACCTTTCTATCTCTTTTGATTAATTTTGGTTGGAAGTCTATTTTGTCAAGACATTAGGATAGCTACACCAGCTTGCTTCTTAGGTCTATTTGATTGGAAAATATTTTTCCATCCCTTTACTCTGAGGTAATTTCTATCTTTGATGCTGAGGTGTGTTTCTTGTATGCAGCAGAATGATGGATCCTGCTTCCATATCCTGTGTTTTTTTATTGGCGAATTGAGTCCATTGATATTCAGGGATATTAATGACTAATGACTGTTAATTCCTGTTATTTTGCTGTTGTTGTTGGTAGTGTGTGTGTGTGTGTGTGTGTGTGTGTGTGTGTGTGTGTGTTTCCCTTCTTTGGGTTTTGCTGGTATGAGATTATCTATTGCCTTTGTTTTGTGAGTAGAGTTAACTTCCTGGGGTTAGATGTTTCCTTCTAGTACCTTCTGTAGGGCTGGGTTTGTGGATAGATATTGTTTAAATTTGACTTTGTCATGAAATATCTTGTTTTCTCTGTCTATGGTAATTGACAATTTTGCTGGGTATAATAGTCTGCACTGGCATATGTGGTCTCTTAGAGTCTGTGAGACCAGTCCAGGCCATTCTGGATTTTAGGGTCTCAGTCAGGTGTGATTCAAATAGGTGTGTCTTTATATGTTATTTGATCTTTTTCCCTTGCCACTTTTAATATTCTTTCATTGTTCTGTATGTTTAGTGTTTTGATTATTATGTGGTGAGGGGATTTTCTGTAAGCTTCTTGTACCTTTATGGATATGTCCTTATTTAGGTTGGGAAAATTTTCTTCTATGTTTTGTGTTGGGTTTGTTCTCCTTCTTATATTCCTATTATTCTTATGTTTGGTCTGTTCATAGTGTCTGGTAAAGACAAAAATCACATGATTATTTCAATGGATGAAGAAAAGGCTTTTGGCAAAATTCAACATGCCTTCATGATAACTATCCTAGATAGAGAAGGAATGGATGGAACATAACCCAAAATAATGAAGTCAGACTATGTATGACAAACCCATAGCTCACATTATCCTAAATGGAGAAAACTATCTAAGCATTTCCATTAAAATCAGGAATAAGATGGGGCTGTCCACTATTCCCATCCCTTTTCAATAATAAACATGCTGAGAAAGAGATAATGGAAACAACCCCATTTGTAACAGCCTCAAAAATATATCCAGAAATAAACCTAACCAGGGAGTTGAAAGACCTTTACAGTGAAAATTTTAAATATCTGAAAGAGAAGGAAATTGATGAAGATACTACAAAATAAAAAGACTTCCCACACTAATGGATTGGTAAGATCAATATTTTTAAATGACTATTTTACCAAAGAAATTTACAGATTCAATGAAATCTCAATAAAAATTACCATGACATTTTTACATAAATAGAAAAAAGTTCTAAAATTTATATGAATTCCCCAAAGGAACAAGATAGTCAAAGTACTCCTTAGCACAAAGGGTGAAGATAGAAAGATTATCATATCAGATTTTAAATTATATTACAAAGCTATGATAATAAAAAAACAAACAAAACATGGTACTGGCACAAAAGCAGACATGGGGTCAATAAAAACAGAATAGATGACTCAACTTAAGAACACATAGTTAAAGCTATCTAATATTTGACCAAGATGCTAAAAATATACCCTAGAGAAAAGATGATGCTGGGTGATGGTGGCGCACGCCTTTAATCCCAGCACTTGGGAAGCAGAGGCAAGCGGATCTCTGTGAGTTTGAGGCCAACCTGGTCTCCAAAGTGAGTTCCAGGAAAGGCGCAAGGCTACACAGAGAAACCCTGTCTCGAAAAAACACAAAAAAAAAGGAGAGAAAAGATGATATTTCATCAAATGCTACCTGGAAAATCGTATGTCTATGTGTAGAGAAGCGAAATTAGATCCGTATCTATCATCACCCTGCATAAAAATAAACTTCAAATGGATCAAAAATCTCAATGTGCAACCTGAAACTCTGAAAGCACTAGAAGAAAACATGTACAATTGCTGTGGGATGTTCTGTATGGCAAATGTGTTGCTAATAAAACACTGATTGGCCAGTGGCTAGGCAGGAAGTATAGGCGGGACTAACAGAGAGAATTAAAAGAACAGGAAGGCAGAGGGAGTCACTGCCAGCCAGCCGCCGCCAGGACAAGCAGCATGTAAAGATGCCGGTAAGCCATGAGCCACGTGGCAAGGTATAGATTTATGGAAATGGATTAATTTAAGCTATAAGAACAGATAGTAAGAAGCCTGCCACAGCCATACAGTTTGTAAGCAATATAAGTCTCTGTGTTTACTTGGTTGGGTCTGAGCGGCTGTGGGACTGGCAGGTGAGAGAGATTTGTCCTGACTGTGGGCCAGGCAGGAAAACTCTAGCAACATACAATACCCTACAATATATAGGTACAGCAGGGGATTTTCTAAATAGGACTCATTGGCTCAGAAATTATTGCCAAAGATTGACAAATAAGATCTAATAAAATCAAAAGCTTCTGTAGAGCAAAGGAAACAATCGAGTGAAGAGGAAGCCCACACAGTGAAAAGGATTCTTTGCAGCTGTATATCCAATAGAGGATTATCTAAATTTATATCTTATGATTTTACCAATAAAGACTTGGGAGTCAGAGGCTGGGGTGAAAACCTACTAGCTCAGAAAGGTTGAAGAGCAACTAGTTGACCTTTGTCCTTAGCTGGTGTCTCAGAAAGAGAGTTTTTTCAGCTGTTTCAATCCAAAATGAACTGCCAAACTCTACTACCTGTCCATTTCTCTATCCATCTTCCTGACTCCCTCTTAACCATCTATGCTTACTTTTTGTCAATTAGCTGCTGGCTCTGCCGCCTGACCTCAGGTTTTTATTTAGTTAACATAATCTTGGGGTTCACAGTGTGATCAAATATCCTACAACATCCTCCAATTTACAACTCCCTCATTTCCCCCTTTAATAGATCCTGTGTCTTACCATACCTCTCTTTAGAGCTCCCTCTCTCCCCACATCCATGTCCATTTCTACTTTTCAGGCTTCTATGGTTACACTGTGCTATATTCTCAGATCCACACATTCAGAGATAGTGTTCACAAATAAAGAACATGTGGTGTTTTTCTTTCTAGGTCATTCAACATAGTATTTCCCAGTTTTATCAATTTGCATGTAAATTTCTTTCTTGCTTTAATTTTTCTTCACAGCTAAATTGAGCTCCACTTAGTATATGTACCACATTTTCATTATCTATTCATCAATTGATGGACATTTAGGCTGCTTCTATTTCTCAGCTATTGTGAACAAAGTAGCAATGAACATTGTTTTAGTTAGGGTTACTATTGCTGTGATGGAACATCATGACCAAAGCAACTTGGGGAAGAAAGAGTTTATTTGGCTTACTTTTCAGCACCACAGTTCATCACCAAGGGAAGTCAGGACAGGAATTCAAGTTGGGCAGGGACCTGGAAGGCAGGAGCTGATGCAGAAGTCATTGAGGAGTGTTGCTTACTGGCTTGCTCCTCCTGACTTACTCAGCCTGCTTTCTTATAGAACCCAGGATGACTAGCCCAGGGGTGGCACCACTCATAAAGGTTTGTGCCCTTCCTCATCAACCACTCATTAAGAAAATGTCCCACAGGCTTGCATACAGCCTGATCTTATGGGGAAATTTTCTTAACTGAGGCTCTCTCCTCTCAATGACTCTAGTTTGTGTCAAACCGCTGACATAGAACTGGCCAATACAAACATGGACCAACAAAAATATCTACTTGTAGCAGGTTTTTGAGTGGGATAGCTGGGTCATATGGTAGATGTATATTTTTTAGCTTTTTTTTTAGTATTCTACACTCTGACTTTAATAGTGAATACATCAGATTACAACAGTGCATAAAGATTCTTCTCTCTCCACATCCTCCACAACAGTTGTTGTCAGTTGTGTTCTTAATCTTAGCCTTTCTGAGTGAGGTAAAATGAAATCTCAAAGTAATTTTAATTTGCATTTCCCTCATTACTAAGAATGTATTTCCCTCATTGCTAAGAATGTTGAGCACTTTCTTCAATATTTATTTGCCACTTTTATTCTTTTTTTATAAAATTTTAATTTTTTATGTATTTTTACCTACATATTGGTCTGTGCATCAGATGTGTGCCTGGTGCCTACTGAAACCAGAATAGTGTTGATCCTCTGAAACTGGGGTTACTCTTGACTTTTGGTTGTTGAGTTCTTTATCTATTCTAGACAATCCTCTATTGGATACACAGCTGGCAAAGACTCTTTTTCACTGTGTGGGCTTCCTCTTCACTCAATTGTTTCCTTTGCTCTACAGAAGCTTTTGATTTTATTAGATCTCATTTGTCAATCTTTGGCAATAATTTCTGAGCCAATGAATCCTATTTAGAAAACCCCCTGCTGTACCTATATATTGTAGGGTATTGTACATGTTTTCTTCTAGTGCTTTCAGAGTTTCAGGTAGCACATTGAGATTTTTGATCCATTTGAAGTTTATTTTTATGCAGGGTGATGACAGATACGGATCTAATTTCACTCTTCTACACGTAGACATACAATTTTCCAGGTAGGATTTGTTGAAATATCATCTTTTCTCTAGGATATATTTTTGGCATCTTGGTCAAAACTGCTGAGATATTTCTCTTCAGCTCATGGACAAATAATCCTGATTGTTTACTCATAGCAGCTCTCACTTGCCCAAAAATTCCAATGGATACATAAAAATGGGAGAAAAGAAAGATTACTGCTAGGTAAACATCACAAAAAAGCTACAGAAGACACAATGGTAGCTAGAGCATGAGGGAAAATGTGGCCAGGCCAGCACCAGCCTCACTATGTCTGCCATTTTAATTTTCAGAGTCTGTTGACTGTAATCTCGCTACTTAGATGTATATGTGCTTGTATCCAATCTTTGGCATGCAGCCTCTAGAACAAAAATAAAACTGGACTATTGGGAATATTTTGGAAGTATCTCTAAATTGGTGAACATAAGAGTCCTTATGCTGCCATATGCTGTAGAGTGGTGGCTTTCAGCATTCTCTTCATAATGAAGCTTTAAAAACTACCAAGGTGTGATTGCCATCAGATTAACATCAACTTGCCTCCAGAACATAAGAGAAGAATGCTTAACCCTCTTATGTCTGAACATGGGATGAGATAAATCTTGAGATGCTGTTCTCTACTTTTGTGTTATTGGACCAATGCTATATATACATAATTGAGATGTAACCATTGAACACACAGAAATTTGACTGTAGTGATCAACCTCAGTTCTGTCACTCCAGTATTATTCTGCAAATGTCGTTCTGCTGTGTGTGGACTGCTTTTTGTAAGGTTCTTCAGAGCACGCAGTAGAAAACACAATTGGCAAACTCCACAGGCTCCTTTCTCCAGGGCTTGAAAATGGTGTCTTCATAGATTGAGACCTTCTAGCAACTGGCCTATTTTTATTGAGAAAAATTGCTCTATTTTTGTGGTTGTTGCTGTTCTTATGGATTCCATTCATATTGAAGCCATTTTGATTGCTAACCAGAGTACCTCTATTCTTGGTAAATTGTGTAATTTACTACAGCTGTTTAAAATATAAAAAAAAGACAAAAACCAAAACCCTGCAGTTTTTAGCCTAAGAGTAAGGCTTCTGGTCAAGTGTGGTCAAGGGTAGCTGCCACCCTCTGAAAAAAGAGCATTCTTAGAATGAAAGCAGCAAGTAGAGCAATGATAGAAAGCTAATCTTACATGGTTTTCATTCTCTTTGTTGTCAAGTATTCCAAATAGAATATTCATTGGCGTTATCCCAAATGTGTTTTTTTTGTTGTGTTTTTAATGCAGCATTTTAAGTTTAGTTTATGTTCTGTCGATTTCAAAAAAGAAAAGAGAGAGCTTGAGGGAAAACAGCACATTTGCATAATGTCAAAATACCTTGTCAAAAATATTTACTAATTATAAGGCTGGGGACCTGGCTCAATGGGCAAAGCACTTGCCTTTCAAGCATGAGGACTAGAGATTGGATCCCCAGGACCTGTGTCAAAACAGTCATCATGGTAACCTGTCTATCATCCCAGCCCTTAAGAGGCAGAGACCAGGAATCCCTAGAGCAAGCTGGCTAGCCAAAGCAGTGAGCTCTGAGTTCAGAGAGAGAGAGACCCTGCATATATATATATAGTGGAGAGCAATCAAAAAAGATACCTGATATTAATCTCTGGTCTCTACATGTATATGTGCAAAAGCACTAAAACACTTAAGAGAACAAATATGCTTGTGCACACCACACACTCACATACAATTCAGAAAATACATAATTATTCATTTATATTAATAATTCATGAAAACAGTAACTTCCTATTACCCCAGAATGCTGAGTGGCATTCCTTTGTGTTAACATAGCATAGTAAAGAGCCTGGAAGACGGCACTTGAGTCAAGTGATCAAAGTTAATATCTCCCATAACTGACACTGTATTTCTTAATCTATAAATGAGAAAGAAGCAGCATCAACTAGTGTTTGCTTTCTTAATGTTTTATTCATTTTTTGGTAAATTGTGTAGTTTATTACAGGTGTTTAAAATATCAAAAAAATTCTTAAAGCTTTATTCATTTCTTGGTAAGTTGTGTAGTTTATTACAGGTATTTAAAATAACAAAAAAAACCAAATTTTTTTGTTCATAGGTGTTTTGCTACATGTGTGTCTGTGCACCAATTGCATGCATTCCCTGCAAAAGTCAGAAGAAGGTGTATGATCTGTGGGAACTGAAGTTACAGGCAGCTGTGAGGTATCTGGGTGTTGAGAATCAACCTGGGGCTTCTGGAAGAGCAGCCAGTGCTTTTAACTGCTAAGCTATCTCTCTAGCCCTCAACTTGTGATTTTCTTGACAAAAACATATAACCTAGATCTAATCATGAGAAAACCTCAGGCAAACTGGAATTTAGGCATGGTTAAATTTTGAAGGTCCCCATGAAACTCATTGAAATGGACTTACTATTAAAGGTAGTATGCTTAAAAGAGAGTTGTGTAATAGGAGTGTCACCCTTGGGAGTTAGTTATTACAGAATGGACTCCAGATGAAAGAATGGGCTTGACTCAGTGTCTCTGTTTGTTTTGTGGGCATACTTCCTCACCACCCAATGCTGTCCGGTATGTTATAATGCAATCAAAGATCCCACACAATCTCCTAGTGCCATGCTCTTGGCATTGCTAGTCTCTAGAACCCTGAGAAATAAGTCCTTATTCTTTGTAAATTATCCACTCTTGAGCTTTCTGTTTTGGTTAGCTAGAGACAGACTAGGACAGGGACAGTTACAAAATCTGAGTACTCCTCATGAGTTTCAAAGTTAGGAAAGAATGTGGAACTGTGGAACATTGCGGGAGAGCAAGAAACATGACAACTAAAGATGTTAGGGATTTGATCTGGGAATAGAAAAGGCTATTCGAGAGAATTAGTAGAATCTATAGTTAGTATATTTGAACTAAGATTACTTTCTTGGTTTTGTTATTTGCTGTTTTGTTCCCTGTTATATCCTGGTTACATAGGGTTAACATGTGAGGAAACTGGTTACAAAGAGTATATGGGGCCCACTGATGGGCCACAGGCCACTCTGCCACCAGGTAGGCAGCCCACTTACAGACTGCCTCAACTCTCTCATGGCCTGCCAAGCCTAACTTCAATCACCTCTGCCCACCTCTTTACCATATCCCAGTCCACAACTTCAGTGGAAGCCCTCTGTTCCACCAGAGTCCATGATGTCTGCCAGAACGCCAGGTAGGCTGCCACCCTCAGACCACCCCCAACTTTCTCATTGCCCACCTAGCAAACCCCCAACCACTCCTCCCCTCCTCATCACTATATCCTGGCTCACAACACTGGCAGAAGGCCCCTGCTTCACCAAGGGCCATGCCAGCTTCCAGAACTCCAGTTCTGGTGGAGGCTCCCAGTGGTTGGATTGGGACTCCAACCCAGCCACAAAACCTTCCACCCACACCTGTCCTGCCTGCAAGATGTGCTAGGGCAATGCTGGCTCAGAGCTTGTGAGAGTGGCCAACCAATGACTAGTCTAAGTTGAGGCCCACACCATGAGAGGGAGCCCATTTTGGATGCTGCCTGGATAGCTAGAAACTGAAAGCTGTATGGCTCAGAGACCTAGGATAGACCCAAACATGACTGAAAACAAAAGAGTTAATGAAATGTTTCCTAATAATATTCAGCTATACTCATAGATCAGTGCCTAGCTCAATTGTCATCAGTCATCAGAGAGGCTTCCTACAGCAGTTGATGGGAGCAGATGCAGAGAACCACAGCCATACATTAGGCAGAACTGGGAGAACCCTGTGGAAGAGGGGTAGGAAGGGTTGTAGGAGCTACAGGGGTCAAGGACACCACAAGAAAATGGTCCACAGAATCGCCTAAGCAGGGGTCATAGGGGCTCACAGAGACTGAAGCAGTGATCATGGAGCCTGCAACCATCTGCACTAGATACTGTAGTTGTTTAGCTTGGGAAGTTTGTGGGAAAGTGAGAAAGCAGGTATCTAACTCTTTTGCCTGCTCTTGGGACCCTTTCCTCCTATTGGGTTGCCTCATCCAGACTTGATATGAGAGTTTATGCCTAGTCTTACTGTATCTTGTTATGCCTTGTTCTTGGTACCCGTGGGAAGCCTGCTCTTATCTGAAGGGAAGTGGAGGAGCAGCGGATCTGGGGGAGCGGCAGGGACAACTGGGAGCAGTGGAGGGTTGTTAAGGATGTATTGTATAAGAAAAGAAATAACATTTTAACAATTAAAAAAAA